>JACEGR010005015.1:0-79010 GCA_014170235.1 Listronotus bonariensis | reverse complement strand
GGGCGGCTCGAATTCGACGCTCATCATTGGGAGATTTCGGAAACCGTAAGAGATACAGGATCGTTAAATGGAGGCAAAGTTGCGCAATTTGATGCTCAATAAAATGCCGTTTTGCTTTTTAAAACTTCCGAGCCCGAAGATATTCGAACAAAACCGAATTTTCAATTTTGGTTTCTATTGTTTTCTAGCTATATTTGTAAAGATAGCTTAAAAATGGAAAACACGTTTTCATGGCAACTTTTTCTGCTCTATAATTCAGTGTGATTAAATATTGAATCTGACGATTCAGCTTGGCGACCATCATCAACTTAATTTTTTAAATACGGACCTGATATTTTTTCAATTTAAGTAAATCCTTTCATCACTCTTCCAAAATACTATATATCGCCACTTTGATATTTTCACGACGTTTCGTACAAAAAATTCCATCACCAGAATATTGCATATTTATTTAACCATAATACGGCCCTGAACTACATTTTTAGGTAAGGAAGGTAAAAAAAAGAATAAACTTATTACATATTCGTAATCTTTTTATTGCAACTCATTGATATCTAACAGCGGAAATTACTTTATTAACCGAAAATTTCATGAATATTAGGACATAAGATACAAAAAGGAGGTAGACAACAAATCAGCTTGCATAAACAATTTACATAATACTATCTTGATGCCCATATTAAAAAAAAACATAATTTAATCACTATTAAAAGTGTTCAAAGAGATTACTTTCCGCCTCGATGCATTTTCTTGCTTTGCTTTTTGTATTGTTAATACAGCTCGATTAATTGTTCTCGCTAGGAATCTGGTTAAGCGACTTCCCTTATCAAATTTTGTCGTAGTTACTTAAAGGTCGTGAGTGCATTTTTAAATAAACGGTTCTTAAGATATCCCCAAACGAAATAATCTAGGGGACTAAGATCTGGGCTCCTAGCGGGCCATCGTGCAAAACCATTTATTAGGAAATATATGGTAAGGAATTGAGCTACTCCCTTCCATTGTGGGCAGGAGCTTTCATTCCTGACGTATTTCCGCAGGCGTGCGCACCTGACCATACGAGGACACCAGGTGTTCAACACCAAAACGTAAAACTTCAGGCTTTAGGAATCTTCACCACAGCGCTTAGCCCCAGAAGAAAGCAGCCCCAACCTAGCGTGAATCTTTCTCGATCCCCAAGGGTACAGCCACGCTCGTACGATGGCGTCTAAGACATCATTTTTAATCAGATTTAGATATTGTTCGAAAGTTAAGGTCCCTTCGTAAACGAAAGGTCCAATAATTTTGTTCCTCCACATACCAATCCATACATTAAATGAAGTTCTCCCTTGAATTCGTACCTGCTAGTTAGTTTCTGTTAATAAAGTAATTTCCGCTGTTAGATATCAATGAGTTGCAATAAAACATTATGAATATGTAATAAGTTTATTCTTTTTACCATAGCTATACTTTGAACTCATTTCAATCCCAGCGTGCACAAGTAGGCCCTATGTGTAGTTGCATGGTTGCCGGATTATCAAAGAAAAGCCACGCAATTTAATTCAAAATAATGTAAAAACGTAGAAAAACGGGGTTTTAAAAAGGTGAAAATCAAATATTGTGTGACACTTTAGCTTTAAATCAAGAATTGTGTGCAAAAGAAGGGGGAATATAGTGAAAATAAGGTTAGTTCAAATATCAACTTTGATGATGGATATCTCGAGAACGAAACGTTTCCGCCAAATAATTCTTTCAGATTCGTGATCAGCGCCCCAAAACCCCGTATACCAAATTTCGTCAAAATCGGAGTTGTTCCCTGATTTTAGAGTAATTACCTTCATTTTGAAGTATGATTTTACAAAAGAAACTAATAACTTTGGCGAAAAATAACGAATTTAAAAATATGAATAACTAATGACAGATTTTTTCTTAGATTGATGAAATACAGATTTAAGAATTGAAAGACAGAGCCAAGATATCCATCACAAAGTGATTGAACCAACTTAATGATCTTCAAAGAAAACACACTGATTTTGTACAGAGATATTATTTTTGAAATTAAATTATGTGGCTTTTCTTTGATAATCATTAATTGTGTAATTTAACCTTGCTTAAAGCAGATCCAACAACCACAATAAAAACATTTTTGCCTACATTAATGCAGCATATATACACTTACTTTATACTGGAAATAAGCAAAGCAGTGACATAAATTGATAGTGATATACACGGCTAAACATTACGCATGTTAGTCATTGGATTAACGTGATTTATGTGCATTATAAGCACACTTCAATATATAATACTAATTACAATTATATTAGTACTATCAAAATCATATCTAAAAATTGATAATTAAATAGTAATAATATATGTTACCTAAGGCAATAAGTAACACTGTCTTAAGAAAGGGGAGGTTTAAAAGCGCGAGCCGTCAGGCGCGTCGATGGACAATTGCAGAAGTAAAAATGCACTTAATGCATGTGTTGCATACTAAGTATATGTGTTTTCTTTCGAATTTATTATTATATTTTTTCAAACTTGTTCACCACAACAACTATACATTTCAAATTTAGTGACACATGAAATTTGATAAAAGTAATTGGGAAATTTATAACCTAATCTTTTAATGTAGTTGATTTAAAATTTAAAAACAAGCCTTTAAGAAAATAAAGCCTCAAAAATTAACTACACTTTCTTTTTTTGCCTTTTCGACCAACTTATTATTATAACGTTGTTACAGGACGTCCCCCTTAGTAACTTTTTTATCTTTTGAAAGAAAAAAATCAAATTTGATGTATCAAATATTTGACATATTATGTATTGGTTAATTTAGGGCTTTCCAAACTGTGCGTTGCGACACCCTGCGACAAAAAGCAAAAGTGGAGCCAAGGTATTTTAGAAGAAAAAGTAGTTATTAAAAAATTAGGGATCAATCATCAATTCCAACTATTCCCCCAGTTCCTCACAAATGCCCAATATTATTTTTAAGGTAAAACACATTAAGCGTATCCTTTCTTCTCTTAACACCAAGAAATCGTCTGGGCTAGATGGAATACCAGCAATCGTTATAAAAAAATGTGCTCCTGAACTTGCACCTATTTTAACCAGGCTCTTTCGAATTTCTTATGACACGGGTATTTTTCCAGACAGCTGGAGAGCTGCACGTGTCCAGCCTATTCCCAAGAAAGGATCTAAATCTCTTCCATCCAACTATAGACCCATTTCACTCCTCTCAATGCTTTGTAAAGTAATGAGAAATCCATTAACTCGCAAATTCTTAGGTATTTAGAAAAACATAAAATTTTATATGACAGGCAATACGGATTTCGTCACAAGAGATCTACAGCAGATCTTCTTTCCTTCGTTTCACACAACTGGAACAAGTCTCTTGAGTTTCTAGGTGAGTCCCAGATCGTTGCTCTTGATATATCTAAAGCTTGCGACCAAGTATGGCATGACGCACTTCTTTAATAGAAACCTCCTCTCTCTCCTACGGTCTTCCAACTAAATCCTGCTCTGGTTTCCCCCAGCCAGAGTGCCTCAGGGTTCAGTACTAGCACCAACTTTGTTTCCTCTTCACATCAACGATCTTCTTCTTCCACAAACCAATCCCATTCTATAGTTATGCTAACGATAGTACCCTTCACTCCACTTTTCAGGTTCCCCTAACCAATCTCTTAACCTGACTTGGAAAGCAAACGTGCAGGGCGATGCAGATATCATCTCTTTCACAGGATCCTCAACTTGATATTGAAGTGGGAAGCGCCAAAACTCCTCATGTTCAATTTTGATCGCAATCCAAAACACAGTCATGTTCCTTGTCGCGAAAAAAAGCATCAAACACTATCCTCCTTGCTTATGAGTGGCCAGTGTCCTCGCAGAGCGGGGACACATTTAACCTTGTGGGCGTCACATTTGAGAATAACCTTAACTGGCATAAACACATTGTGATCTATAGCCACCGCGGCTTCAAAAAGCTTAGGTTTCTTTTCCGAGCCAAAAGTATTTTTTCTCCTTCCAATTTATACAGCTTTGTATGTGTCCCAAATTCGACCCTCTCTGGAATATTGTTCTCATGTCTGGAGAATGGCATCCCCTACAACCCTCAGCATTTCTTGATGCCATTCAAAGAAGGGCTGTTCGTCTTATTAATGATCCTTTACTTACTCAAAGACTTCCTTCTCTTGCTCATCGTCGAGCTGTGGGAGATCTATCGCTCTTCTAGATAGATACTTTTTACGGCTTCTGCTCCAACGAATTATCCAGTATAGTCCCTCCTCTTGCAGCTCCCAACAGAGAAACTCGTGGTGCCGCGCGTATGCATCCCTATACGGTTCAATTGACAGGCCCCGAACTTCCATTTCTGTTCGTTCTTTTATCCCCTTAGAGTTTCTAGACTGTGGAACTCTACTGCCACCGGAGGTCTTTTCCTTCCCCAAATCTTCCTAAGTTTTTGGGTCCCGTGTTAACAAACTTCCTCTTACCCCAAGCTTTTAAGACACCTACCGGTAACGTAAGTGTTTAGGCTATTCAGCTCTTCGTGGATTGTCCAAAGATTAAAAAAAGGATAAGGCAAGGCAATTATTAGTGGTTTTTAAATTGTTGTTGCCCCAATAAAACACTAAGACACACAAATTTTATCATATTTCCAAAGAATAAAACATTTTGAATACAGTAATACTTCGTAAGTCATTTTTTGACACTTCTACGTTTAAAAATGCATTTTAGAAATTTTAATCTGGTGTCTCATGATCCGGTCAAAATGATTAATTTTGAGTCATGTAGACATAGAAAAATAGATTTGATTAGAGCATAATTTTTAATATTATTCCGTATTTGATCGCAGTGAAACGTGATTCTCCGGAGAAGTTCCCGCTTTCGACAGGAGTGGAATACACCAAAGTTTTAAGATGTGGCGTCAAGTCGGGAGATCGAGGAGGCCAGGCAATACGTCGGTCCTCCTCTACCTATCCAACGGTTTGGATAGACTGTATTTAGGTGCTCCCGCACATCAACGCTGAAATGGGGTGGTGCCCCATCGTGCATAGTACATGTTTCGGCGAGTTTCAAGTGGTAAGTGTTCTACTAAATAGTGAAAATCGTTCTGAAGGAATTCCAAGTAAAGTTGTTCATTTAGTCGTGCCGGCAGAACAAATGGTCCAATCAAGAAATTGCCAACGATTCCTGCCCAGACATTAATTTGTTGAAACTGATGTTGGTGATGCGAGACAATAGTCGCATGTGGATTTTCGTCAGCCCATACATGCGAGTTGTGTAAATTAATTATTCCATTTTTGCTAAAACCTGCTTCGTCCGTGAAGAGAATGGTGCTAGTGAAATTTGCATTGTTTCGTTGCTGATTCAATAACCAGTTTGCAAACTGCATTCTACGGGGAAAGTCTTCAGGAATCAATTCATGCACTTTTGCGGATGATATGGATAGTTTAAAAACTAGAGGAACACGCTTTTATATGCAAACCGAACCAAAAAAATTAGAAAATAATTTTTTTTCATTACAAAGAGTTTGTCACTTCAGAGTAAAAAGCGTGGGGTGCATTTTACTATTTGTTCATAACTTTTCCCTCATAGATATTTGCAAATAGAATAATTATAACATTTAGTATATTAAGCACCCCACGCTTTTTATTCTGAAGTGACAAACTCTTTGTAATGAAAAATTATTTTCTAATTTTTAGTTCGGTTGCATATAAAAGCGTGTTTTTTTAGTTTTTTTAAACTATTATTTATTTTTCATTTTTAGTTCGATATATCAATTAGTTTTTTAAAAATAAATGCTCCAGTTTATTCACTAAAAATTCCTTCGCCATTTTGTCAAGAGTAGTATTAGGACACAGAGGATCTGTAAAGGAATTTATTTATCCTGGCGGTCCTAATCAGGATAACGGAATACTGTTTTTAAATTATTGCATTGTCATCGGTCCTTGATACGTGTGCAAAGTTTCAAAGAAATTGAATCGCTGGGAGTTGGTAAAAATTAGGCTCAAAGATTCCGTTACATAGATAGATAGATAGATAGATAGATAGATAGTTACAACCCAAGCATTTTTTGTTGCAATATAATGACTGTGCTGCAAAAATTAAAATTAATAAGTTTAGATAAATAAAACATGTATAAAATGATATTTTCGAAAATTTTTATACGGTCGTGGAAAAATATAGTTTTTAAGACCTGCATAAAGTGTCTTTTTTACTCATTGGATTGCCGATGTCAAACTTTTCTTTCGTTAAAAGGGTTTCTCTTTATGCAGCTGTTACATAAATTACTATTTTGATACAAAACCGTTTTAATTTGGTAAACAAATGAATAAATGTGGCTGTCTATTCAGATCTAAGCATATCTTAAGCAAGCTGGTAAATTACAAAAGTAAAAAAGTATGAGAACGTTAATTTATATAAATGTGCGCCAAGTGCAGCTGCCACATGAACAATTCAAAAGACAAAGCTTTTGCTGCTTTTCGTGGCAGTGCTATATAATCATAATCATAAATTAAATAAGCTTAAACCAGGAGTTTGTTATTTATATAGCCAAACTGCCAGTTTGTAGATAAGTAAACTTTTGGACGGAGTTTCATGAGGTTTGGAGTTAACTGTTTAAACAAAATACATAACGATGTACACAAAATTTTGGTTTAGTTTTGGGTAGCAAAGTAAATCCTTTAGGTTTTAATAAATGTGGTAAGTACTTCTCCTATGTTTATTTAAAATATATAATTTTTTTTTCCTAATGTGAAATTTTTTTTAAAACTTAATATTCTTTTTAGTAACTAAAAGTGCTATGCTACTGATGTTTTGGTTAATAGTTTTTCTATAGTCATATACATATAAGCTGCACATATCACAACGTCATGGTTAGGGGTAGCATAATCCACCCTGTCGTTTGCAGAAATAAAAGTAGTTGGATCCAAACTGCCAGTGCAACTTATACGTTGTTTTAGAATGAAAAAATTTTATTGTAAAAATAAAGACATTTTAACAATTTAAGATTAATTCAGTGACCTCATTTTTTTCTTCTGTGTTACACTTTAGTAGTAAGTAAAATTAAAAGGTACTCACCCGGTTTTTAAGCGTGTCCTATTCAATGGTACATCCAAAATATCTCACTGTATTTAGTATATGGAAAGAATTTTTGTGCTGCGTTCTATCTCGTCACTTTGAAAATGTAACTTATAAATCTACTAAGAACATAGACTACTTTATCTTTTAAACAAAATACAATTAGAATCAATTATACCTTATAGAAAGTGTTGTTGAATAAAATTCTTCCTACGAATAGCATGTATTCATTTGTTTTAAAAAATCTATCCTTGAGGGAAAAGAAAAACTGAAACCGTTGGGCCTTTACTGGCACTGGTACTCTTACAAAGAGGCACACAACAAGAGTACGTGCATTTTCAAAAAACTTTATTATTTGGTAAAAACAGAAATTTATCATAAATTTAGTATATAACCTGTTGCCTTTTGAGTGTAAAAATCGCAAAGAAAATCACAAAAAACACTAAACACTATAATAAGAGGGTCCTTTTAGTTCACTAGGCCAATAAAAAGTTAATAACATAATGTTTTAATTAGAAAAACTGGTGTAAACGGATGTAAACAACCACTTGTTGATACATCACTACACAAAAATCACAAGAAAAAAAGGTAAATAAAACATACACTGCACTAACAGGTTGCAAAAATCAATTTTAAACGTCCTTTATGTCCACTTAAAACAATTAAAAGGTAAAAACAACCGTTGAAAACGAAAAAACTGACAAAAACACTATACTTGTCTACTGTATCAGAAAAACAAGAGACGCCGCCATTTTTCATCGTCGGATGACAGTTGATTGGCTTTTCGTGAAGTCGGTGTTGGTTGAACTTGGTGAAGGTCATTTAGAAGGCGTGATTTTTAAAAGGTAGAATTAAATTAGCAAAATATTTATAAGTTATCATAAAGCCCAAAGAGTTAGCTGAAATTTAGTATAATAATAAAGTGTGTTCGGTTAATATAAAAATGTTTAATTCAAATATAAAAATGGGCAGTGGCGGTGGGTGCATATAGGAGAACAGGGAGGCTAAAGTTATGAAGACTATATAAACACAGAAAAGGCCGGTAATTTTGTAGGGTACTGTACCTATTTAAAGTAAAATACGAAACATTTGCATAAATGCAAACAAAAATTGTGTATTGCCGCATTTATGTTTAAATTTATGGGGAGGCTAAGACTCCTTTGCCTCCTCTGATGAGCCGCCAGCGAAAACGGGGAGCCTATTATGGGGAACCCTGTATTTATGCATCAATTTTATATCTTAAAGTTTAAGCTTAATACATTGCTCCGTTAAAAATTAAAAGGAGGGGTACATTAAAGAACTGCACTGTATAATCATCGTGAAGCAGTAATTTATTGCATAAATTATAAAATTAACCTTAGAAAGTCCACGGCTGTCTATACTAATTCTCATTTAATAATCGTACGCCTGGCATAAAGCAACATGCACTTCGTCTTAAGAGGAATATGCAAATTATTCTAGTTAAAATTTGCCATAAGGTAAAATATTAAACATGTAATAAATCTAGTTTATAGAACGTCAAGCAGGTTATATAACTTCAAAAATTTTCTTAACAGGTAAATTAATCTAGTGTCAAAAAATAGAATATAGAAATAAGAAATTAGTTATTTAAGGATTCCATATTAATAAAATAGGCATTGGCTAAACGACCGCCGGCGGTTTTGCTCTATTATAAGAAGAAAACCACCATCCGGAGGTTTTAACCATTACCGTACTGTAACATTTAAATATTTTTAAAACCGCTAAAGCTACATTTATCAAATTAGGTATAGTTAGACCCATATTTATTTTATTCTAAAAGCGATGCCGCCAAGTACACAAAAATGATAAAGCAAATAAACCCTTTTGTGAACAATGATTTATTGCAGCAAAAATATTCAACCTGACGACTACGCTACGCGTTACAGGTTTTATGGTACGCCAGAGACGACATAAGAGGATGTTTTTTAAGTACGTGTTTTCGCAATGTTTTTTTTTATTTATCTAAAAATATGATGTAATCAGGCTCTGTCAGAGGCTATGTGCTTTCGAAAAGGTTTGTTTACTTTATCATTTTTGGTGTTCTTGGCGGCATCGCTTTCAGAATGAAATAAATATGGTCTTAACTATATCTAAGGTGTGCTGGCCATGTGGAATTAAATAGTGATATCGGCACTGTAGCCAAATTTTCCAGTTTTGTGCTAAACGATCTTTTTAAATTTTTTAACGGAATGCCCCATTTATATTTATTGCACTAAATTGGGCTAATAAAGTTTGGTACATTTTTAAATATTCAAAATTTTGTCTCTATTACTTGCCAAGATATGATACACCACAATTTTAGCAAAAAGTAATTTAGTGCCTCAATACCTTTAAAACCGCTACAGCTGTGTTTACAAAATTTGGTATTTAGGGATTTTTGGGCATGACTAATTGATCAGCGATATCGTCGCATAGAAAAAAAAGTTTTTACATATTTATTTTTTTGGGGACAACATAAACCAAATTCTAGACAAGAAATGTCATATTAATGTCAAACTGACAACTGGGCTCCTTTTTAAAAAGAAAGCCTAAATGGAAAGGAGGGTCTTGTGACACATTATTTCAAAGCTCCTGACAAGTTCTTTTAACCCCAGAATATAAAGTGAATACCTTTACCTCCCAAAAAATGGCGGTACTTTTAAAATTACCCGAATACCTGATTTGGATGGCCATGTCTTTAAAACTAATAAGGGTAAATATACCCTATGTGGTATTTTTTAAAGGTCTTTTAGATATCTTTTTAATGATGATATAATATACAGGGTGCGTCATTAAAAAAAAATCAATACTTCTTATTCTACTCTGTATAGTATTACCAATATTACTAATAAATAAATCTTTAAAGAGGCTTTAAGAAAATACCACATTAAGTGTATCTAACTTTATTAGATTCGGAAATACGGCCATCTAAATGAGGTGTTTGGGTAATATTCAAAGTACCGCCATTTTGTAGTAGGTAAATATATTGACTTTATATTCTGGAGTTATAAAGTACTCGTCAGGAGCTTTAAAATAATCTGCCCCAAGACCCACCTTTCCATTTAATTTTTTTTTAAATATGGCACCCAGCTCTCAGTTTGATATTTATTACTATTATTTCCTGTCTAAAATTTTTGCTTATATTGTCTCACTACAGTCCTTTAATTTTCATTTATCAAACCACTAGTGCTAAATTTATTTTCGAGAAAAAATTTCCCTGAAAAATTTAAGCACGTGTGTATTCGGTAAAAATTTCACACCAAGTTTGTGTTAAATAATATTCTTTAAAAAATATTTGTAACTTTACCACAAGCTTTAAAATTTTACTATAAAATTAATATTCTCCATTTTACCAATTGTAGTTGCAAATATATATAATTTTAGAGCTTATCATTGTTTATTTTTTTATATTATATTTACCTTATATTAGTACAGTTGGTAAAAATAGTTTAGGTATTTTAATTTTTTGGACCCATACCTTGGCTTTTGTTTGCCCTTCACTTATGTCTAGTACTTCAGTCTTATGATATTATTTTACTAACTGTAGTTGTATAAAAATGTCATTTAGGGTCTTAAAACCTTACATTATTTTATATTATGTTATGTCTAAAATACTACAACTGGTACAAAATAACATTTTCTTGAATTATGTATGTGAATGACAGACATGACGTTAAAACAAATTCAATGAATATATCAAAAAATTTCCACTTAATTCGCTCCAGGGTACCCCAGACAGGAGAAAAAAATTTCCGATAAATACTTGTGTTGTCATGGTAATGCAACCAACACTACACATTTGATTGGTCAAAAGACAGTGGTGTGGAATTTTCATAAAAAATATTATACAATTCAAAAGGTAGGAGGGGGCTTCTGAATTTAGTCAAACACTGTATAATTAATTTTTTAACAAGTACACTTCCCAACACAATGATCGCACATGCTCTATTTTTTTCATAGGCTCTAATGCAAAAATACTTAAATTTAAATAGTTATATCTCCTTTAATAATTAAGTTATTAAGACAATTAAAAACAAAAATGTTAGGGAAAGGCAAGACAGGGGAAAGTTTTTGAAAAAAAAGAATAAGTTTTAATTTTTCTGTATGATGTGCCGTTAAAGGGGAGTAATATCATTTGTAAATAAGTTATACCCGTATTTATTTTTATTATATTATAATCACCTATTTAAATATTTTCTTTTAATTCCAAGTCATATAAAGCAAATAAAACGTATTTATTGTTTTCAAATTTTTATAAATTTCCCTCGATATATTGTTAACAATAAATAATAACGGTTGCTCCAAAATTATAGTTTAGCCTTTTCGTAAAAGTTGGTGTTATTTATTTTATTAATAAACCTTAGTATTAAAATAAATAATAGTTTAAAAACTAAAAAACACGCTTTTATATGCAACCGAACTAAAAATTAGAAAATAATTTTTCATTACAAAGAGTTTGTCACTTCAGAGTAAAAAGCGTGGGGTGCATTTTACTATTTTTTCATAACTTTTCCCTCATAGATATTTGCAAATAGAATAATTATAACATTTAATATATTAAGCACCCCACGCTTTTATTCTGAAGTGACAAACTTTTTGTAATAAAAATTTTTTTCTAATTTTTAGTTCGGTTGCATATAAAAGCGTGTTTTTAGTTTTTTTAAACTATTATTTATTGTTCATTTTTAGTTCGATATATCAATTAGTTTTTTAAAAATAAATGCTCCAGTTTATTCACTAAAAAATTCCTTCGCCATTTTGCCAAGAGACACAGAGGATCTATAAAGGAATTTATTTATCCTGGCGGTCCTAATCAGGATAACGGGATACTGTTTTTAAATTATTGCATTGTCATCGGTCCTTGATACGTGTGCAAAGTTTCAAAGAAATTGAATCGCTGGAAGTTGGTATAAATTAGGCTCAAAGATTCCGTTACATAGATAGATAGATAGATAGATAGTTACAACCCAAGTTAATAAAAGCGTGTTAAAAAATGGCCATTTAAATTAAAGCACTTTTGTATTGAAGCGCATATGGAAAAAATCAAGCATATGCGATAATTTTGTGGGGTAGTGTATTTTTTTTTACTTAAATTATTAAAGCATTCTGTAAGTAACGAGTAGATAGTAAATTATTTAGCATTGCATTAACCAATATGGATTCTGCGAAGCTGTTGTACTGAATTATGCATGGTATTAAAGAAACGGCGTTCTAGGCGGTAATTAATTTAGTTAGCATAATTTACCTAAAACCGGCTTATCAAAGTCTAGACGTAACTGTACTTATCATGACTAATGAATTATTGGATATAAAGTCATTGATTTAAGAAAATCAAACAATGGACAAGGCAATTTAAAATTGTAATATATTGTTTTTACTAAAATTTACAAAATTATTTATGTTAAAAATGATATTACGTGTTTCTGATTATTCTATAATTTAAAAAATCTTTGTGCAACCCAAAGGTTTTAAAAAATTGAAAAAATAATGTATTTTTCATCTTTAAACATCTAAAAACCTTACTCATAAGGTTTTTGAACCAATTTTAGTATGCAAACAGTTTAACAAATGATATTTAAATGTATTTTTGGTTTTCCAAAAAAGAAACACACAAAAACTAAAAATTGTCATTACCGTGTCGTCACAACAATATTTCATTCTTTTTTTTGAAAATGACAAAGAATTATAGCTAAATCGGAAATAAAAATTTATGGATATTGATACTTTTTTTTTTACGAATGGGCAGGCAATCCATGAGTAAAAAAGACACTTTATGCATGTGTTACATAATGTATTTTTTTCCAGACCGTATAAAAATTTTAGAAAATACCATTTAATCCATATTTTATTTATCTAAACTGATTAATTCTCACTACTGCAGCACAGCCATTATATTGCAACAAAAAATCATAACCTCCTTATTTTATAAAAGACAATTATCCTCTTCATACCTACGAATTTCTTATTTAATTTTAAAAAATGTATGTACTTACTTTTTGTAGAAATAATACTAATATTATATAAAATATAAATTCCTTTCAAGTTTTTTAGTTATCCAAATTTATTATTACTATTAATTTTCAAAAATTTTCATTAAATTTATTTGCAAACTGTCAAATTTTAAAACACATGAACTAAAATAAATAATAACGAAATCAAAGGTAACATGACCGTTTGGCTCAGTTGATGTCCTCTTAGACATTCTGCTATTATTAAAATTTATGTTCTCCATCTTACTATCTGCCTAAGGAGAACAAATTACATTATTTGTTGTGGGATAAGCAACATGTGTTTACAAACATGAAACATGATGAGATTAAACTTCGGATAGGGAGGAATGCGAGACAGGGAAGATGTATTTAATTTAGGGTTTCTGACTATATTTAAGAAACACACAATGAAATATACCTAGCAACAAAAACACCTGTAAACGATATTTTTATACGAAATTAAAACGCGGTATTTAATTAATTTGGTATGATAAAAAATGTATATAAAATTGCGTGTTTAAACTGCTTTGTTAATTCTACATTTTTTTCTTTATTATATATTTTCATATTATCAAAAATACAAGTAAGTACTTTACTTTTAATCAAAATTATATTTTACCTCATTGATGGCAAACAACGTGTCTACTTAATTTGGCCCTATATGGCAAATTTTTAAATTATTAATTTTAAGAGAAAAAAAAAAGGGTTTTTCAATAAAAGTACTGCATGGTCTAAAACCAAAAGACAATTATTAGATATAAGTTTTTGCAGTGATATACGACGCATGTCAAAAATATGAATTTCAACATAACATTCGGTGTTTTTAAATGGAACACCCTGTATATTTTATCATTGGTTGGAAGGTCTTTCCTAAAATTTACAAGAAATACAACATTTGATGTATGCATTTTTTGACAGTTTCGGAAATATAGTCATAATCAGGTTTTTTAACGAAACCCCTGTATATTATATTACCGTTGCAAATATATTTAAATGTGGTTTAAAAAAATAACACATTTAATATATTTATGTCTTATAGTTTTGGAAATATGACCATATAATTCCAAAAGTAAATATTTTAAATTTGGTAAATTCTTTAAGGTCTACACAAACCTGAAGATGGCTATATTTCCGGAAACAATGACAAAGTAAATATATCAAATGCTGTATTTTTTACGGCTTTTAGGGAAATCTTTTAATAATTAATAAAATATACAGGGTGTTTTGTTTAAAGAAGCAACTTTGAGTTAAAACTTAAAAAAAAAGTCAGTGAAAAAGATATAGGTACGCCACTTAATTCTACGTAAAAATCCCTAAAGCTTTTCTATTTACAATTTTTTTCTATCTTTAATAGATAGATAGATAGATAGATAGATAAATATTTATTTGTTCAAAAGTTTACAATAAACTACAAAAAACCCAAGAGGGTGTTGAACAATGTTAGGGTGTTCAGTAAGTTTTGAGATACTTTGTAACTAAATGGTGCAGGAAAGTAACATTGATGTTTTTTGTTTGTACATGTCATGACATGTCGTAGTCCTACATAGTTATTAGTAAACTATCAGTTTTGCGCCAGTTCGTGTCCAGCGATTTTAGCGCAATGGCGTCGTGGACGACTATCGAGTGCCGTGCAATTTTGAAATACAACTTTTCACGTGGGTTATCTCAAGAACAGTGTTTAGAAGAAATGAAGCCTATACTTGGTGATGACTGTCCATCTCGTGCGACCATATACAGATGGTACAAACAATTTCAGCGGGGCTCGTTTTCGCTTGAAGACGCCTCACGCTCAGGTCGACCGTGTGAAGTAGTTACCCCAGAAAACATATCTGCCGTCCAAAAAGCTATAGAAACAAACCGACGAATTACCTATCGACAGTTAGAAGAGACATTGAACATTAGTTTAGCAACATTACACACGATCATACATGAGCACTTGGGTTTTAGAAAAATTTGTACTCTTTGGGTTCCACACAAGTTAACTCCCGAGCAGCAGACACAAAGAGTGAATTGGTGTAAAAAAATGATGTCCAAATTCCAGGAGGGTAAATCTAAAGACATAGTGTCGATCGTCACGGGAGATGAAACTTATCTTTATTATTACGACGTCCCAACTAAACAACAGAATAAGATATGGGTTCTCGAAGGTGAAGAAACTCCGACCGAAGTTCGCAAATCAAGATCTGTAAAAAAATAATGATAGTTGTTTTCTTTGGTTCAAGAGGAATAATTGAACGTGTTGTGCTCCGAGAACAGAAGACCGTAAATGCTCTCTGGTACACTACAGTATGCCTTTCAAAACTTATAGAAAAGTTAAGAGTGATTCGCCCAAACTCGCAACTCGCTAGCTGGTACGCTTCATCATGACAATGCCCCACCTCATCGAGCTGAACTTACCAGTCAATTTTTGACAGAGCTCTTATCATGCGGGTGTATCAATTAATCAAAGACAAACTTTTGTAGTTACAATATATTTTAACTTGTTTATTAACACCTTTTAAATGTATCGCGTAAGATAAATGAAACAGATATATGCAGGTTTTAACAACAAAAAAGGGATACAATTATAAATATAAGTGGCTCCATAACAATCAAAATACAAGGATTTTGATTAATGGATGACATTTAATGTCAGTTTGATAGTTTAAACTTTAAATTATAAATATACAAAGTTTTTCTGTAAATTTCTTTATCTGCAAGCGAAAAACTAGTTTGAAGTCCTAATATTTATTTCAAGAACAAAAAAGAAAAAATAGAATGTCCCGGAAATATAGAAAAGAAGTAAACAGTGCTCTTTAAGTTGGTTTAAGAATGGTGCCAAAGGTTATACATTACAAAAATGCGATCTTGTTTGAAAACAAAAAGAAAAAAATACGCAAGCAAGCGAAAGACTAGTGATTAAAGGGAATCTGTGAAAATGAAAATAAGGGACAACACTTTTAAATTTCATAGACTAAAATATAACACCGCGGTTTTAAAGGTTTAAATAAACGATGTATGCTAGAAATTTGGTAAAGATATATACCACATTTAGGGATGGCTCAAAAGGTGATGTACAGTTTATTGATCCTATTAGAAGATATTACTATGGCATTTGATTTATTACGTAGGAAATTTTGTATGTTTTATCATTTACCATTTTTTGTAAAAGCTTTTTCGTAGCTTTATTTACATGCCCATTGTCTTTTAGGTTTATAAATCAATACCCCTTTCTTCATTTTTATACATCCAGTAAAATCCCTAATTTTTGTCTTTTTTCGTTTACAATTTCATTTATAAGATTGATATTTTTTTATATAATAATTTAAAAAAAATAGCTATTTCTTCTGACACATCGCAAGATCCTGCGAAAGAGATATCTGCATCGCTCTGCATTTGTTTTCCAAATCAGGTTTAGTGATGGGTTTAGGAACCTGAAAACTGGAGTGAAGGGTATACTATCGTCGGCGACACTATGAATGGAATTAGTTAGTGGACGAGAGAAGGTCGTTGATGTGAAGAAGAAACAATGTTGGTGCCAGAACTGAGCCCTGATGCACTCCAGCAATTACTTGGTGAAAGCTTGAAGAATGGCCGTCCACAATAACTGACATACGTCGATCAGATAGATAACTAGAGAGCCAAGTACAGAGTTTAGTTGAAAGACCATAGGAGGGAAGTTTATTAAGAAGTGCGGTATGCCAGACCTGGTCAAAAGCTTTGGATATATCAAAAACACCTGGAAACTCAAGAGACTTATTCCAGCAGTGTGATAAAAAGGAAAGAAGATCAGCTGTTGTTCTTTTGTGGCGAAATCCATACTGCCTGTCATACAAAAAATATTCTCAAAAATAAACAGTATAGCGCATAAACAACATCTTAAAAAATTAAAAAATAGGTATATTATCATAAACTTTATGTTTCTGCATTTTAGTTGTATAGTTTTAACATTAAAATAATTTTTAAAAAGCGGATTAATAATTTTTCTTTATATAGAATAAAAAAAATAAAATATTCATGATTTTTAAAAACAATAAATTTGTTTTCGATTTTTTTAATAAAAAGCAAAATTTGCCCAACCCTGCTTTGTCTTCACCCAATCATCGAGTTAAGGTTTAACGCAATCACAATTTATACGCTCATATCTATACACGGCTTAATGTGTCAAAGTCAAAATGTCAAATGCTGAAGTAAACAATATTTTGGTAGCCACTGTTTTTTAAATTTGATTCATATGCATAATGACCTTTGGACCCGCACGTTAAGAGCGATTCGGAGCTTATTGTACAGAGGTAATTTTGTATAGGAGAAGTCTATTAATCACGTAATGTTTCACAATTTCACAAAATTTTGATCCCCCACCCACCCTAGTGATACTTGGAGAGGTTTTAAACTAACCCTTCCTTCCCATTCTCAATCACGTGTATGTCTTTAGTACAAAATATATTATTATTTTTATTTTTTAACAATATTATTTTTAAATTAAAGTAATATTAATCCTATTTTATTTTAGAAAATAATTAACCGGTATAAAAATATTCAGATAGACATTAAAACTGCAAGCTTTTTAACAAAAAATAAATACACGTAATTTCTTCCCTACACCCCTCGCCCCCTAGTGACGTTTAGTTATTTTTTCCCGAACTTTCCCTCTGCCCCCGTTTAAGCTTCACGTAATTAATGGATGACCCCATAGGTGGGGACTTGTCTGGAACCAAATGTGGTCATGGGGTTCTCCGCGTCAAGTGACGTCACTGGCAATTTTTTTTCTTGTTCTTTACAATATTTTGCACCCCTTCAAAAGTGATTCTGCCGGCGCCCATGATTTCAATATAATGCTCGGGGCAAAAAAAACTCCAAATTTTCACCAAAAAAATTAAAAGTGTCACATTTTTTATTACCTTCTCTATGCCCCAAAATTAAATGGTTTATTTTCCACATTTTAAAAACAAAATATTCAGTTTTTTTTTTAATTTCCCAAAACCTTCTATGAATATGACTTACACATGGTTTTTTTGCACCAAGGTCTTCAATTTTAAACATTGCAGTGTTATTAATATTCTAAATATTTTTCCTAAGAGCGTGCGGAAAAGTCCACCCCGAATCCCCCTAAAGTTGAGGATGTGTTGCAAACCTATTCCCAGTATAAATATAAACTAAACTTGACTTTAGGGCTAAATTAACTTCCTATTTCAACAAATACGACAGCCAAATTTTAGTAAAATCGAATAAGGCATATTTAGGATAATATTATACACCCGGTATATCAGTCATTGTTGATGGCCACTCTTTCAAGCTTTCACGAAATTAATGCTGGAGTGCCTCAGGGTTCAGTACCTAGCACCCAACCTTTGTTTCTTCTTCACATCAACGACCTTCTTTCTTCCACAACCAATCCCATTCATAGTTATGCTGACGATAGTACTCCTTCACTCCACTTTTCAGGTTCCCAAACCAATCTCTCAACCCGACTTGGAAAGCAAACGCAGAGCGATGCAGATATCTCTTTCACAGGATCTCAATTTGATATTGGATTGGGGCGCCAAAAATCTCGTTCAATTTAATGCATCCAAAACACAATCGTGTTCCTTGTCGCGAAAAATCATCAAACACTCATCCTTTGCTTATGAGTGGCCAGGTTTTGCAGAGCGGGGACACATTTAACCTTGTGGGCGTCACATTTGAGAATAACCTTAACTGGCATAAACACATTGTATCTATAGCCACCGCGGCTTCAAAAAGCTTGGATTTCTTTTCCGAGCCAAAAAGTATTTTTCTCCTTCCAATTTATACACTTTGTATGTGTCCCAAATTCGACCCTCTCTGGAATATTGTTCTCATGTCTGGGGAATGGCATCCCCTACAACCCTCAGCATTCTTGATGCCATTCAAAGAAGGGCTGTTCGTCTTATTAATGATCCTTTACTTACTCAAAGACTTCCTTCTCTTGCCCATCGTCGAGCTGTGGGAGATCTATCGCTCTTCTATAGATACTTTTACGGCTTCTGCTCCGACGAATTGTCCAGTATAGTCCCTCCTCTTGCAGTTCCCAACAGAGAAACTCGTGGTGCCGCGCGTATGCATCCCCATACAGTTCAATTGGACAGGCCCCGAACTTCCCATTTCTGTTCGTTCTTTTATCCCTAGAGTTTCTAGACTGTGGAACCTGCTGCCAGCGGAGGTCTTTCCTTCCCCCCAAATCTTCAAGTTTTTAAGTCCCGTGTTAACAAACTTCCTCTTACTCCTGCTTAAGACACCCACGGTACGTTAGTATTTAGGCTTTCAATTTCCTGACCTATGTTTATGTAAACCTTTTTTTCTAAAAATGGTTTAGAAATACTGTATAATAAATGTATAATAATGCAAAATATAAAAGATGTGGTTGGCTTTTTTATATTTGGCCAGGTGTATTTTTCGTATTTTTTCTTAAAAAAGTAACGACTGACTAGGTAAAAACATTACACCTTTAAGTCGCCTGATATTGGAAACTAATTTCGTTATAAATAATTGACAAAAAAATCTACGGCAAGGACTTATAAGAACGAACCCGTCTAGAAAGAAATTGTATTGAAAATTAATAATTTTTTCTCTTTAAATTAATTTAATTTTAATTCATTAAAAATAACCAGAGCCTGTTAAAAGAAATCTTATTTCAAAGTAATTTTTTTATTTTAACTTAATTTAATAAAAATATTAAATAGGTAAAGTTTCTTTTGCTATGAAAAATTCTAAATATAGGAAAACTGTTGCTTTTATTGAAAAGTTTAAGTGGTTTACGAACGGAATGACTTAAGTTTATCTAAGAACTTTTAACAAAAATGAGGTTAATATATAAAATGCATACAAAGTAACTTTTGCTAAATTACTTTAAACATGTCATTTTTCTAGAATATAGTAAGTAGTTCAAAATAGTGTAATATTCTTTTATGTCTAGTAATTTAGGAAAATGAAGATAAAAAACGACTAGTTTTCTAAGCTTATGATGTTAAGGAAAAATGGAAATAAATATAAATATCTTAAATAGTAAATAAAATTAATATATAATTATCCCGCAATATAAATATATTTTTTGACAATAATATAAATAAGGATATGTTTGAATATTATTTACTAACATGAAACATTAGAACCAATTAAATGTTTATAGTCCTATTCACATCGACCAAAAGGGTTCTGAATTTATTTATCTTACGCGGGTGCTCTGGCGATAGGATTACCAGAGACAGGATTATACTTGGAATATTGTTCTCATATCTGGGTCATGGCGTCCCCCACAACCCTAAGCATTCTTGATTCTACTTAAAGAAGAGTTATTCGTCTCATTAATGATCCTTCACTTACAGAAAGGCTTCCCTCTCTTGCCCATCGTCGGCTGTGGGGGATTTATCGCTTTTTTATAGGTACTTCCATGGCTTCTGCTCTGAAGAATTGTCCAGTATGGTTCCTTCACTCACGGTTCCCAACAGAGAAACTCGTGGTTCCGCGCCGTATGCATCCCTATACGGCCCAACTGGACAGGCCCCGAATTTATCACTTTGTTCGTTCTTTTATCCTTAAAGTTTCTAGATTGTGGAACCTGCTGCCCGCGGAGGTCTTTCCTTCCCCCCAAATCTTCAAGTATTTAAGTCCCGTGTCAATAAACTCCCGCTTATCTCGCTTAAGATACCTACGGTGCGTTAGTATTTAGGCTTTAGCCTTCGTGGTTTGTCCAAAGATAAAAAAAATTACTCGTTTATGATTCAGTAGCATTGGTTATCGTGTATATTATCAATACATTTTAAATATTTTTTTAACCCAGGAGGTGGCCCGGAGAGGGGAATTCCCCTTCAAAACAAGAAAAATATAAATAATCATCAAGATATGCATGAGTAACCAAGGTTTTTTTACCTTAAGACTTTTTTTGCTCTCTAACTTTTAACTAAGAATTTTATTTTAAGTCACTTAAGTAATTATCCCCTTCCCCCGCCGGTAAAAAATGTACAAATTTAACACTGGAATTATTTGAAATGTAAAGATTTTTCTTTTTTCAAAATTAATGTTGCATATTCTGCAACTTTTCATGCACACTTTATGCATTCTTCATGCATATTTCAAGCTTTTATGTTGCATATACTCGGTCTCCAATAATTACACGACATACAAATATCTGCAACACCTCATATTATGTTTTAAAATTGTAGCATTTTTGTATTAAATTTTTATAATTTTTTTAATTTGAGATATTAAAAACTTATATTTTCGAAAATAATTAGGGCTGTATGGCAATGATAAAAAAGATTACCCAAACAAGAAACAATAAATGTATTCCATATGTACAGGGTGTCCGAATATCGTTGCAGTTGTATGAGAAACAATGAGTTATGGTACCGTCACCGGCACCGGGGCCAACTTTTCCGGTCTGAGTGAAAACGCCCTTAAAGTTCGCATGGTGTAAGAATTTTATGCGAGTAGAGGTCTTTTCTAAAAGTATAATAATGATAATATGACTTCTAATAACGAAAAGAAAAAGTCTTTTTAAATATACAGGGGATAATTAAGCTAATAAACATTTGTGGACAATCTAAAATTAAGTAAATATAATAAGTGTAAAAAACATCGTTTTCTTTTTTAAGCAGGTCAAGTGTTGCATTCTCATGGTGCAGTTTTAGTTAAACAATGTTAGATTAACTTAAATCAAATGAAAATAACTGCAATAACCTTTAATCTTATTTAAATTTGTTTAAATAATGATAACATTATTGCATTGAGTTTGTTTTATTTATAGCAGTAAATTTTTGTTGAAAACAATTTGAGTTTCTATTTATTAAAGTTAAATTATCTGAATTGCACTTGGATACAAAATATATATTTTTTTGTGATACGCCAACATCCAATATGTACTCAAAAGTCAACCCTAAATAAACACTTAATTGCCAATAAATTTTACATGCAGGCGAATTAGTCGGCAAGCATACAAAAGTGGCGGCATACCAATCCTGATTAAATAAGGCATGCCTTTTGTTGCAGGCAAATAAATATTGAATTTTGAAGGCAAACCTTCAACGCATATTCATACTTTTCAAACCATATTATTAACATTGGTATTTCTTAACATTAGAGCAGTTTTTGATCTGTTTTATTTATAATGGCAGCTAAACAACATTATTTTATGTTTTTTACATAATTTAAAGGAAATGGCATTTTCATAACATTTTATTGTTACAAAATCATGCAAATAAAATTAGGTCAAACAAAATGTATGGTAATATGTGTATTTGGAGCGAGATAAAAATAAAATAGATGGTAAAATTAGCTACGTTAATTTCGACCGAAGGTGACCGCTTTGTGCATTTTGTTTTCCTACGTTGGTTTCCTTAGCTTTTGGGTTTTCTTTTTAAAGAAAAGGAGTTTCTAATAGACACCAATTAAATGTATTCATTATTCCCACACCTAAGTAGTGTGTGTTGTGTGATTAATTCAGAAGTGGAAGTGGCTAATGAGAAGGGCAGAGATGTTCAAGTAGACTGTTGCAGGAGCCTGATAAACATTTCGTTTTAAAACCTTAATCAAAGTTTTAAAGACAGTGTTCAATAAAAAAATATTATATTATTTAATAGTTTTTTTGACATACCGATAGATGGCGTAATGGACAATAAACTAACTACGTTTCTGCAATATCTTCGCTTTTTATCGTCTAAACCGTACCCATTAGACAAAAATAATTCGGAGAGCGGTCTGCAGTAGGTGATCTCACTTAGCTTTGAAAGAAATATCTTCGGCTAGTGTAAAAATCTGCATCTCCAAGTTGGACAGTGTTCCGAGAGATGGTACTTTGTATTGCAAGGAAATTGCATGCAGTAAGGAGTTTTTCCATTTAATTTTCAAATAAAATATCGCATCATTTTAGCTTTTAAAAAAAGTATATGCGACAATTTTCGTCAATAAGACGTCAGCTTCTTGCTGCTTGGGAGATATCTGCATTTGCCCACTTTCGTGGTCTTTTTTGTTATACTTTTTTGCCAATACCTGATTAATGATGGGTGCCATCATCCTAAACGCATTTTTTTGCCAATAACTTATTAATGACGGATGCCATCCACATTATCTCGCAACACGTGGCCTAATAACGGCCAATTGCCCCTTTCGCGTCTTTTTTTGATACCTTTTTGCCAATGCCTTGCCATTAAAGAGTGTTGGCAATGCCAGTAAATTAAATGTACAACCAAACCCACGAGTGTAAGAAAGTCATTTTCACACGAGTACTGTACACCATTTTTCCTACGACCACAAATTATTCACCAAAAAAAAAATAAATTAAAGTTTGTCTGTTCAGAAAAATAAAAACAATTGAGAACTTTGCAACACTAGGGTGATATTTACTTTGCAACACTAGTGTGATATATACTTTTCCTCACTGCTATATTATACTGTTTTGACAATATTTTTACATCGAAAATCACCTACCTAGAAGCATTATATAACTTTTATCATTTTGGATTTAAAAGGCCCTCACTTAATAAAAATTGTATGGTTTTGTTAGGTAATAACGCTAATAGTTTAATACGGTTTTCTTGCTATTATAATGGGTTTTTAAAAATTATCGATTCTTGCATATTTTAGACACTCTTCTAAAGTAAAACGTAAGTGGTGCATATCCAAAATATTCCGTTTTTTAAAAATATCAGTAAATAAACTTACGGGACCGGGGAGTGAAAAGGGGTGCTGGGTGGGGGTAAAATTGGTAAAACGAGTTAATGAAACTGAACATCACATGTAAAATTAAGTAAAAATAACAGTTTTTCCTCATATTTTTAAGAAAAAATATAAAAATATGAAAATTGTAAATGCATAACCTAAAGTCCTAAAGTAAGGAAAACGACTACTAAACGTCAGTTACCATGCAAAATATGGAAAGCATTTGGCAACGTCGGAAGGGTCTGATTCTATTTATGAATGGATAAAAGAAAGTGGATTCATAAAGTGTGTATTAGCCTTAGGTTTAATTAGGGATTAAAAAAAAGATTTAACTAGTTGTTTGAGTACACGAAGAAAGAGAGGAAGGAATTTGATCTATAGGCTTTTTTCTCTGGCGCTTTAGGTCGAACGGTCAAGCGGCAAGGCTGCCTCTATAAAGTACGTGCTCAAAGGTAGAAGGGAGATTTTTAATTTGATCTACTTACCTGACAACACTGTGCCAGTCAGTGAAAGTTGTTTTTGTGGTTATGTCTATTTTTGTTTATGTTTTTATTTTTTCGTAAATTTTAATAAATATAAAAATAAGATGATTTTCGCTAATTTGGCTCTACCGTTTAAGGTAAATAAAAAGTTTTTTTTTTACTGTCACTACAATAAATATGTCACTTGCAAAAACCAGTAGCAGTTTTTAGAATGACATCATAATATGTATCACACCAGTGTTGTAAAGTACTTGCACCACTAGCGCTAAAGTACTTTGCAACACTAGTGTGATATAACGCATTTTCTATGTATGAAATCAGTGTTATTTGCTATTTTCACAAGTGGTCGTAGCGCGCGTAGACGGCATTCACGGCGTTTGAAGGGCTTGGCGGGCGTGATTCGCCAGTGATTCAAACCTTGATCGTTTTTGCGGCGTCAAAGAAGCTGAGAGCTAAACCAGTTTGGTTGATTTGGAACATGATTAAAAACAATATTACATTTAAACAAAATTTGGTTTATTTTATGGAAAATTTCAGATATGGGATCCTCAAAACCTATTTTATTCAACACTTTGCTGAATTATTCAAAATATAGATAGTTTTGTCTTGGTCCAATTTTACATTTTTGTAGTTTTTGAGCCCTGTACAAAACAAAACAATTTTCTCAACGTGAATCTTGATATTTTAAGAAGCAAAAGCAGTTGCCATACACGACTTTCCTAAACATTTAAATTTTTTGGTCCATTTGTCCTATTGTAAAGTCAGTCCGTGGACATACTGTATATATTTCCTTACGAGAAAAATAAAAGTTAAAATATCCTAATAGGTGAATACAACCTTGTACTAATTTATAACTTGACAATGCAGTATGAAAGTAATAAAGATTAAAAATCATTCACTATAAAATTTGCACTGATAAGACAGGTCATGTAGCCATTAAAACAATCGTCCCACAATAAAACAAATAAAATATTTTTGTTTGACGGGATTTAAAAAGAACGTTAAATAATAAATAATCTTGATTTAAATATGCTTATAAGCTTTGCAGGACTTTGTCGTTGGAAAGTCTGAGTGGTCAAGCTTTATACCTTTCGGAAATTCATAGAAAATATATCTAACGAAGCTATGACTATACTGGTATTGCGTATAACCGATTTCTGTCAGTAAGCTTCCATTTTGCGCCATTGGAAAATACCTCGTACAGCACGCCAAACAGAAAAACATCAGCTCCCGCACTTCTAATACGGTAGAGAGAAGAAATAAACAGGGAAGAAATTTCCTTTCTATTTCTTGTCTTTAATCTGTATCATTCTTTCCAAATAGCTCCTAAATCCTCGGCAGTGGAAAAATAATAAACTACTGGACCTGAAAACGTTGGGTTCTTGTGAAAAATGCACCCTTTATAGAAAAATGCACTTGTTATTTCTTAAAATATGTATGTTTTTTTTACTGATTTTTTATTTATTTGGCATATTTACGCAGATTTTAATCCAATAAATTTCTGAATTTTAATATTTTATCTTTTGCTTAATTAAAACGTATCTAGCTTTTTTCTATTTTGTTTACAAATTATAGAGGAGAAGAAAAAGCTTCAAGATTTGCGTATTAAAAGGAGAGAGTTAGCGTTACAATATATAATAGAATATAATATTATTAATCCCTTTGAATTAACAAAAGTTAAAATTAAGTGGTGTTTTAGATTGCATGGATTAAATGGAAAAAGTAATTAGTGAGCTCAAACCTTGTCTAAATGTTAAAGTTTAAACAATATACAATATAACAACATAACATAAACAAATATATTATTTCCACAAAACACTTAACAAAAATTTGTTTATTATTGCGATCACAATATGCAATGTCGTCAATGTTCCCGCAAACACCCGCTTATAAAAGAATGTAAACAAACGTCCAGCAGGTAAGAAGAGCGAGATCACTTTATACAAAACGCCATACAATAGAACAGGATAAATGACAAGAAAGATCCAAATCGCCTTTCTATTTCCAGGCGGTCGTTGTCCATTTGTGAGTGCGAAACGAGCCGAAGGACTTTAAGGAGTTCGAAATAGACAGGAAATAGAAAAATAGAGAAGAAATTTCTTTCTTGCGAGATACGAAGTACGGGATTAGGTTATAAGAATCTGTTACAGCGCCTAGTTCCAGTAAAAAAATGTTTTAAAATACTCCTAGCGCTATCAGTTTTCTTTATATCAAAAAATAGTAACCTTAACACATATAAAAAAATAATTTAAAATTGGTAACATTTTAGATTTTTTATCACATGGTAAGTTTTTTGGTAAGGCACAAGACAAATACATGTTAGTTTTAAAAGTAGTTACTAGTTTTCTTAAAATACAAAATGTAATAATATTTGATAAAAAATTATGCCTAATTACCATACATATGTAAATAGCTTTTAGTGATAAAAAATCTACAAATATTTATTATAAGTACATGATATCAATAAATATTTAATTAGTTTCTTTTTATATTGTATTTATATAAATAAGTCAATTAGTGGTCTCGGTACTCAGAAATAAGAAACAACATTTTGTAAGCTAATATAAAAAAATGGTAGCTTTCGAAATTAAAGACAAAGTAGCCCTTATTACTGGAGGTGCTTCAGGCTTAGGATTTCAATATGCTCTTGGCATATTAGCAAAAGGAGCAAAAGTAGGTATTATTTTTGTTGTTTTTTATATTTAAAAACTTTTAAAAACATTAATACAAACACCAGATTATTAACTTAATAAATGCAAGGTGATATTAAATTTTTTGTTTATATTTTCTTAAATTGTTATCAATAGCTTAAAATAGTGTGCAACAAAAGAAAAGAAAAAATCCATATATATCTTTTTAAATCTCGGCCTTAAAAACTCGCATAGGTAAATGAAATAAATAAAAATCGTTTTTAGAAAAGTTTTTCGATAAGGTAGTCTTATAGGATTATATGAAAAAATTAACAAAACTGTTTACTGCGGTAAATCGTGCTTTATGTTCTTAAAATTTATAACATGTCCACTATTTTTCTAAACATGTACCATGTACCATTTCTAGTAAAAAAATTCTAAAGACCAATAATAATCTTAAAACCATTACGCCCTATTATATGAATTACTTACAACTGATTTTTTTTAAATCTTTGGACAATTCACGAAGACTGAAAGCCTAAATACTAACGTACCGTGGGTATCTTAAGCAGGGTAAGAGGAAGTTTGTTAACACGGGACTCTAAAACTTGAAGATTTGGGGGAAGGAAAGACCTCCGCTGGCAGTAGGTTCCATATTTTAGAAATTCTAAGGATAAAAAAACGAACGAAATGGGAAGTTCGGGGCCTGTCCAATTGAATTGAATTGAATAGGGATGCATACGTGCGGCACCACGAGTTTCTCTGTTGGGAGTTGCAAGAGGAGGGACTATACTGGATAATTCGTCGGAGCAGAAGCCGCAAAAGTATCTATAGAAGAGCGATAGATCTTCCACAGCTCGACGATGGGCAAGAGAAGGAAGTCTTTGAGTAAGTAAAGGATCATTAATAAGACGAACAGCCCTTCTTTGAATGGCATCAAGAATGCTGAGGGTTGTATTGGATGCCATTCCACAGATATGAGAACAATATTCCAGAGAGGGTCGAATTTGGGACACATACAAAGTGTATAAATTGGAAGGAGAAAAAATTGATTGATTAAATAAAAAAATTTGCAGCAAACCAGGTTCCAGTATTAATTGTAAACATATTGGTTAATGTTTTATTCGAGGCAAAAATAAAAAAATAAAAAGGATTTCTTGCTTGCAGGGCTTTATCAATTGTATGCGAAATTTATTCTTCCCTTATTGTTTTTTTCTTTAAGGGCGTTACATTGGCAGATATAAACTCAGAAGTAGGAAGTCAAGCAGTTTATGAAATTGAAAATAAATTTGGCAAAAACAAAGCAATTTTTGTAAAGACAGATGTAACTAACTATGAAGAATTTGAAAGTAAGTATAATTAGTTATACTCGTACTATAATAGGTTTCTTTTGGTTTTGAGTAAAATAAATCAAAATCAAAATAGACCTATTACAAATTTATTTTTACCATACATTCCCGGACTATCAAATAAAATTCAACGAATAGGACATAAATTTAATATTCGCACAATCTTTAAAAACACAAAAACACTATCAGATCTCAATTAACAAAAAACAAAACCATATAACTCTAAATGAAAATACAAAAAATGTCATTTATAAAATATCTTGCGAATGCAATAAGTTTTATATAGGTGAAACTTGCAGACCATTAGCCAAACGCATAAAAGAACACAGATCATACATTAAAAACACAGAATTTCATAAATCAAAAATCTGCCACACACGCATTTGATAACAATCATAGAATAAACTGGGATGCTTCGAGCATTTTAGCAAAGGAAACTTGTTCTAAAACGCAAAATCAAAGAAAGTGCGTATATATTATTAAATAAAGATAATTGTGTAGCATCAATTTCAGTTAATTTAAATAACAACTTGGTTGCCTTTGCTTGATACTGAAGTATCTTCAGGAAGACTAAAAATTAACTAACTATTCACCTTTTTTGTAAAATAAACAATCAATACACCAGCAAACCAGTTATCTATTGTCACTATGACACTATAACCAAACAAACATATTTCTGACATTTAATGTCAAAAGATTTCAGAATATCCTAAAAAAAGATACAAAATTTTAAATTTTAAAACCTTAATAA
The DNA here is from genome assembly GCA_014170235.1 of Listronotus bonariensis. Classification (NCBI taxonomy): domain Eukaryota; kingdom Metazoa; phylum Arthropoda; class Insecta; order Coleoptera; family Curculionidae; genus Listronotus; species Listronotus bonariensis. The sequence continues at coordinate 50,102 of JACEGR010005015.1, read as the reverse complement.
TAGTAAGTTTTTATTTTTATTATTTTTATTCCATTTATCTTGACAACGGTGGCAGATTTGCCACCGAAACGTCGATTTTTAATTATCTTTTTAGAAAACTCGTGTTAAATTCTAAACTCTTTAACTTTTTATCTTCAGGTCCTCATTGGCTCTAAAATTTTCTAAATATCCTAATTTAATTAATTTTTTCGAGTGAATTAAAAAATCATATTTTACATAATCGTTAAAGCATAATATGTTAATAATAATGGAAAAAAAATATTACTTTTGTCTGAAGGTTTCTTTAACCATTTAAATACTGCTCGCCAATGGCCAATTTTCGATTAAATATAGCGCGCTGGTAATAATGGCATTTGGAAACGTTTATGGTTGTACTGGCGATACCTACGTTAAGACAGGATATTAGAATAGTGTTAAAAAACCACCCATCATAAACAATAAATTAAATGCAGATCAGGAGAGCTCAAGTGTATCAACGCAAAGCTTGCACGACTGTATCAGCTAAATGCAGATACTAGAATTATTTTTGGTGGTTAAAAATATTGTACCATTAGTTGCGATAAAGGTATAAAAAACTCATAAATCTTATCAGGCCTTTTGTGTCTTTTTTGTTCAGCCTAAGACAATATTGTTTGCTGACTATTTTCAGCTTATCCATAATTTGTTTCTCCGTTTTTTTTTAATTAAAATTTAGGGATTTTTTGATTCTTCAGAGTTTTAGTAGCATAAGTAAATTAGGCACATGAATAAATATACGTAATAAATTCTTGCTTGTAGTTAAGCAAAACACTTAATAAATTAGAAAACCTAACTTTAAACAAAGATGGGCAGTTATTTTTTTATTAATACCTATGATTTCCAGATGCCTTTAGGAAAACCGTTGAAGTTTTTAAAAATGTCGATATATTAATAAATAATGCTGGTATACTAAATGACAAAACATGGCAAAAGGAGGTTGCAATAAATATAGTAAGTATACAAAATCTTCTTATAATTAAGAAATACTAATTTGTATGACATAAACTTTTACGTTAAATTTACTTTTTAAATATTTTAATTTTATTTTTTCTTTATTTTTTATTATCACAAATTCTTTCGGTTGGGTATACATTACTTAAAAGACAATGTTTAAACAAAAGAAATTTAAATAGAATTTAACTTACGAAATGCGTTAAAATAAAAGTTATGGTAATGGCCGACTTTAGAGACAGTACATTCTTCAATTTTTTTAAAGTACAATAATTTAACAATATTTTACAACAATTTACAATTACCAAAGTGCGGATAATCACATTTAGGGTAGCCAATTAAAAAAAAACTTTTTAAAACTAAAATATGCCGAAATTTTGTATGTTTTCGGCTATTCATTAGTGAAACGAGTTCATACAGTTCATCATTTGGTGTATTTCTTTTATGCTCTAGAACCTCCCGAAACCGTTCTTGAACTGTCAAGAATGTCAAAACTGTCAAAAATACAATAGATTGCAATTAAAAGGAACACTTTTAGTGTCGTTCCGGGCGGTTCTAGGCCCTGCCGATCTTCATGGTGTTTATGTCTTTGCGATGTTGCCGTTATTACGATTACTTTAATAAAAACTGCTTATCTGTTTTCAACTTTACACATCCGAGTTGTATATGGTGTTGATTATTCCTTTTAATAAGATTCAACGTGCCCTAAGGGCACGTTGCAAAACGTTCAATTGATTATCCACTTCTATATTCCTCCTTCTTTTGTAAAATTGTGTGCAAAAAGAAGGGAGAATGGAGTGAAATAAGGTTAGTTTTTGTTAGTATTGGGCACCTTGCTATACGCCCAAAACTAACAAAAACTATTACCTGCAATTTAAATGCAAGAAAAAGAGAGACTACAGTAAAAAGCACAAACATGTGTAATTTTATTGGTTCGAAGAGCTATGGTGGTTAGGTTAGTTCTAGTTAGTTAAATATTTTTTTTAATTCGCTTTAAGGAACCTAAAATTCAGATTAATTTTAACAATATTCGCAAAATCTGACAACGCCGTTAGTTTGTGTTATAAAATGTCAAAGATATCAACGAGTTTCAATAATAAGACGCAACAAAAACGTTGATTTTGGCTGCTTTTAAAATGAAATAAATCTTGATGACTATTTAAACTAATTGGAGATATGCTTTATATTGGTTAGGCGGATTCATTTATTGGATGGTCTTCTTGTTGGGTACAAACTGAAAATAGTTTAACACATATGTCAAAGGAAAGGTTGCATAACGCCGCTCACCTGCGGTGGATAAGGCCGCCCACCAATTTGGACTTGACTAAGTAACCACAACTAACGATCAAATAATTATTATTAGTCATTTACAAGGTTCAGAATTTTTTATTTTTTATCAAGGATAAAGTACCTGTTTTTAGTAATATTAAAAATTGTTATTAAGAAATGTTTAAAATAAAAAAAGCTTTACTCTCAAGCAAAAATTACATTTTTGGTCAAACTTCGTAAATTACTTACACAATTTGTTATCTGATTGTTGCTTTTCGGTTTTGGACCATGCAGAATTTTACATAGAGAGTAAAATTTAAAAGTGAAATAATAAAAGAGTTTTCTTCATACGGCCAACTTACGTATATCGATTTTTTTAGAATGGTGTGATTCATGGAGTTATTCTTGGTTTGGAGACCTACATACCCAAGTACAAATCTGGTTCCGAAGGCCTTATAGTTAATATATCTTCTACAGCAGGAGTTTGCCCTTATGCATATATACCAATTTATTGTGCAACCAAGTTTGCAGTTCACGGAATGACGTTGTGCTGGGGTCTTCCTGCTCATTATAATAGAACCAAAGTGAGAGTAGTTGGTGTATGTCCAGGTGTTACGATGACACCACTTATAACGGAAGTGGCAAATAGAAACCTGGGTGCTGCTTATGAAAAAATTAGAGAAAAAGAATTTGCCGATGCTCCCGCACAACTGTAAGTCGTAACACATAATTTATGGCACAACTCTTTACGTCTTTACGGTAATAAACAAAAACTTTGATTCGATTAAAACGTTTCTCGGAAAACGATTTTTATTAACGAATTGCAATTTTCTTTAAATTTCGAATACAGATTCTTAGAACTGTCCTCTATACATAAGATACTTTAAATAGGCATTGCGGTGTTAAATTTTAAAATAAGAACTTAAATTTGCATACTTAACATGTGAGTCCTATCCTGACGAACGTTCTAGCAAAAATTTAATTAATTATTATTATTGTTATTAAATTCTTTATTTAGCAAATATTTTAGCTATCAGGGGCGCACCTAATATTTTTAAAATATTTTATTTAAAAACTGAGCAATGAAACCCACACCGAATTTATGATGGATTTTAAGAGGAACACTTTGGTAAAGACATTTTTATTTTGGAATTTGCGATAATAAGTTCTCTAATTCTATTTTTTTTGCAAGTTTTATTAAATTTTATCGACAAATCTTAAATTTCGCAAAAAACTGCTTTTTTTTGTAAATAGAGACAATTGAAACTTTTGCATAAAAAATGTTACAGTGAAAAAAATTTAACTGACTAAAGTTTTTGAAAAATATATGTAGTTTCATAAAATTTAATATTTATCAATAAAAATACAAATGGAGGATTTTTCTTTAATAAAAGTTTTAATTAATTTTCTCTGGGGTGGCTAACCAAAAACTATTTTAATTTCGCAAATGTCTAAACAAAATTTTCTTTACCAAAGTGTTTCACTTTCGGACAATAGTATAAGGAATATGTTTAGTGTTGGTCCCGTGTCTAATTAAAAAAAAAACAAAAATTTAAATCCTACTAATAATCAAGGATTTAACAAACACTTTCTTAAAAAATATCGGTGTTTATACAATACATAACATAAACAAGTTTGCATTATTAAATGTCATTTTTAATTTTAAATATTTTTACTTTATACATTTTTTTAATGTTAAAAAAGTAAAGGTACTTTTCTCTTAAGCAAAGTTCATATTTTTTGACATACCTTGTATACTACTACAAAAAAATTATATACGATGATTCCATTTATTAGGAATAGATTTTTTCCTAAAATTAATAATAAAAAAGTTTTCCATATGGTGAGAACTTAAGTAGCCACGCTGTATACCGGGTAACAATGAAACTTCTATCCAGCAATTTATTTTCTTTAGTGCAAACGTATAGTTTTCAAATTTGGGGACGTTATATTGTATCCCCGGATGCCAATTTTAAATATATTAGCATCAGTGTATCACTTCTGGTTTAACCGGATGATATTTTGATATTTTAAATAGAACCACCCTGTATACTTTTAAGAATTTGAATTCTACAGGTCATTCTTGATATAAGACCCTTAATAAATCCATAACCTAACTTTTTGGTTTTGGAGAAATTTGAAAATGTCACAACGACAGCACAATATGCAGTTTTAAGGAGAAACAAATAAACAAAACAAAAAATTAAAATACCTAAAATAGTTGTTTTAAAAGACTCTACATTTAGTAACCATAATAATATTACTTCCTATTTGGAAGTGCTGTTAAATGTAAACTTCCAAGTATGATAACCCTGGTAATTTTAATAGAACACCCTATATATTTCTTAAGATTTAAATTATGTAAGCCATTTCTAATATAAAACCTATAATATACCCATAACCCATATTATTTACTTTAAGAGAAAACGGCATTTAAAAAGGTCCAGACGACGACACAATATTGTAAGGTTCTTCGGACCTTTTCAAACTCCGTTTTCTCTAAAACTAAAACAGATAGGGTATGGCAAGACTGTTACTGCTTTGTTTATGGCGTTGCTGCAAGGCAATTTGCCAGCTCTATGTGGTGGGAAAATCTGGATTGTCGAGCTTTCCGCTCCCAGAAATTCCGGTTTAAAATATTCAAATATTTAAATCATTAACAGCGATGAACTTCTGAACATGCATAAATTGTGACTGTCAAGCCAGCGGCCGCTACTGGTATCGCGCATAACCGTCACTTTCACTGACGTTTTTCCGCAAGGCATGCGCACCTCCTCGACCATACGAAGACACCATGTGTTCAACACCAAAACGAAAAAACTTCAGGCTTTAGGAATCTTCACTCACAGCGCTTAGCTCCAGAAGAAAGAAGCCCCAATTTAGCGTGAATCTTTCTCGATCCCCAAGGGTACAGCTACGCTCGTACGATGCCTTCAATCGCCTACCCGGGAAGTCTATGTAGACTTCTACGTAAACGTGAACCGCAATACGCGAAGAGTGTATGGCAAAAGACAAGTATAGAAACTATAATTATCTTTGGTTATGGGTATATTTTGGGTTTTATATCAAGAATAGCTTAAAGAATTTAAATGTTAAAAAATATATAACGTGTTTCATTAAAATTACCAGGATTATCATACTTAGTTTAAATTTTTACATAATGGCCCCTAAAGGTAGAGTCTTTTAAAAGAACTACTCTAAGTATTTTAAATTTTTATTATGTTCTGGTAGTTGGAATCTAGTAATCAATATAACGTCCCTAAATTTGAAGGCTATACGATTGCACTAAAGAAAATAAATTGCTGGATAGTAATTTCGTTGTCACCCGGTAGCATTTAAACATTCCACTATAGGATTCGGAACCCGTCTTACTCCTGATTGGTCAAGTTCATTATGGCGCCACATTTTATCGAAATGCGCGGTGCCGAAAGCCGTAGTACAATGTGCGAGCGGTGCTGAAATTTAGAGTTGATTGTTGGAATACTGCGTATGATGCATTTTGTTTTTTATTCTTTTCATTCCTAATTTAGCTTTTCTATGTAAACAAATATAGTAATATTTAGAGCTTATATTCAGCTATTAATTAAAATTTATTATTAATTATTGTATTACCTACTTTAGAATGGAGGAGTTAATTAAAGTTGATAATTTTCTTTATCGGGCTAAGTTCAAAAAAGAAGAGGAGGTTCCAACATTCCGCTCTGTATTTCAGCACCGCCTGAACATTGTACTACGGTTTTCGGCACCACACATATCAATAAATAGGACGCCATTATTATATTTTAAATTTGACCAATCAGGAGTAAGACGGGTGCCGAATCCTATAGTGGTATGTTTAAATGCCACCCGGTATATCCTTTTTAGGCCCGAAGAGTTAACACCAGGTGTGATACAAATTATTGAAAAAGCACCATCGGGAACAATGTGGGTTGTTGAGGGAGGTCAGCCACCATACCAGTACGTTATACCTAATCGTGAGGAAATACCCAGAGTACATCTTGAATAAAAAAGAAATATATGTTTTTATAGGTAAACATTTTTATGGAACCTGATTTTTATTGTGTAGCTTGTAAATTTAAATAAAAAAGTGGGTAAAACTACAGATACTATTTTTTTTGTGTATGAAAATTGGAAATATTTTTTAATCAAAAACGGGTCGTTACTTGAAACATAAGTATAAAAAATTACTAACTTCTTAGTTATCTTATTTACATATTTCCATTTTTATTTCTGACTGTAAAAACAAGGCTTTAGTTATACGATTTAAAAATTTTTATGTATAATAATTCTTAGCTATTTAAAAACTAAACATTGGGTTAAAAATGGTCGGTTTAAACGTAAAACTGACTAAGAGACATTTTATGGTGTACGGAATAACAAGGATTTTATACAAAGTTTGTGATGAAAAAGAAAAGGTACACCACGGTTTACGGGGGGCTAAGGGCAAATCGTACAAAAAAGCCATGTTTTCGTGATTTTTTTCTGACGACACAGTTAAAATTTATTTACGCAACCAATGGTACATTAAAGTACGACATTCGAAGAATGTTTCATCAAATTTTTTCAAAAAATATTAAAAAATACGGCAATGGCAGCAATTGTTCGGACGTGTCTCGAAAAAAAGTTGAATTACGGTGCCCCTCATAACTTGGTGCTGGATCATCCGAAATCAAAAAATCAAAGTTCATTCGTTAGATAATAGTTTTCCCCAGGTAACGCTGTCGAGTTTTTTTTTTCCAAATTGTTTTCATTTTTTCGAACACTGAAGTGAAAACACAATTTTGTGGGAAAAATCGGCTAATTTGTTATTGCAAAATCAAAATTATGAAAAAAAACTCGACAGCGTTACCTCGTAAATGATGTACAGAAATAGTGTTTAAAATTTCAAAAGGATCGGTGCAGTAGTTTTGGAGTTATCAGGGGCACCGACTTTGAAAACGAAAGTTGTGAATTGAATACCTTACCCCCCCTTAAACCAATGCGCTTAAAAAAAAACTCGACAGCGTTACCTCGTAAATGATGTACAGAAATAGTGTTTAAAATTTCAAAAGGATCGGTGCAGTAGTTTTGGAGTTATCAGGGGCACCGACTTTGAAAACGTGAGTTGTGAATTGAATATCTTACCCCCCTTAAACCAATGCGCTTAAAAAAACTTGACAGCGTTACCTCGTAAATGATGTACAGAAATAGTGTTTAAAATTTCAAAAGGATCAGTGCAGTAGTTTTGGAGTTATCAGGGGCACCGACTTTGAAAACGTGAGTTGTAAATTAAATACCTTACCTCCCTTAGCTTGACCTGTATATTTGTTTGAAATTATTTGGGTCAAATCTAGTAATTGGTTTGATCCCCTTCCTGACCACCGATCGATCTAAAATTTGGTACACACTCTTAATCTTGATGACAATACAATAAAACATATTTTTTATGATTGTAAATCTAACATGGCCGCCGATACAAAATGGAGAATTACATATATTACTTTACAACAACCTCAGTATGGGTATCAAATTATAAGGCTTATTTGGTAGAATAGAACACACTTAAAAAAAACCAAGATGGCCGCCGCCACAAAATGTCGGATTATATATTTTTTTTTCACAACTATCTCAATATGGGTATCAAATGAAAGGGCTTGATTGGTAGAATAGAACCCACTATAAAAAAACTAAAATCCAATATGGCCGCCGCCACAAAATGGGGGATTACCAATTTTTTCTACAACTTCCCCAATATGGGTATCAAATGAAAGGGCTTGGTTGGTAGAATAGAGCTAACTATAAAAAAATTAAATTCCAAGATGGCCGCTGCTATAAAATGAAGAATTACATATTTTTCACAACTACTTTAATATAAAATCGTTGGTTAGTTCTGGTTGGTTATTGTAAGGCATTTAATGAACTTAATAAAATGAGAAGTATGAACTAACAAAAACTTGAAAATACATGTAAAAAAAACTTTTTATGTTAAACGGTTATATTGTACTAAAAGCTAAAAAATAATTCGGTAAGTCCTAGCTACCAGATTGCACCAATCTTCTCATCAATGTGGGGTATTGATCAGACATTTGTTTGTCTTAAATATACGGTTTTTTTAATATTTATTTTTTAAACATTATTTTGACTTTTAATTGAAAAAGTACCCTTATTTTTAATCAAAAATTCACGTGTCAAAATATTGGCATTTTTAAAAAAGTCGATAAACTAAAATATCTACTTTTTGATGGTGGAAAAAAATAGACATTTCCACGGTAAATTATGATCAGAAAATGAATTTTCATAGGACTAGTATTTAGCCGAAAATAGACAAAAACCGTTTTTTACCCGTAAAAAAGCACACCCTTTCACTTCTCGACCTCAAATGACGTGAATTTATTTTAACTTTTATCTTTGTTACTTTCTTTACATTGTTTAATGGGCTTTATCCTGTTTATCATTTTTTTTTGAAAATTTTAAATTAAAAGAACTTACAGTCATCTCCACCTTTTTTTTGTTGGTTTCAAAAATAATCGACCTTGGTCTAATATTGATTTTACCAAAAAAAATGGAGTTCGAGATATTTATTATTTTTTAAGAACATTCACCATTGTATTGCATATTTTCTAACATCATGGAAAAGTTAAGATTTTAACAAACAAAACGACTTTTTGGAAAATGCTCCATATTTTGATACGTGTAATTTTGATTAAAAATAAGGGTAGTTTTTTGTTATTAAGTCAATATAATGTGCAAAAATAAATATTTTAAACAAAAAAAATGTGGCACATGCAAAGGTACGTTTTACCAAATTTTGTAAAAATATTTTTTTTTTTTATCTTTGGACAATCTACGAAGGCTGAAAGCCTAAATACTAACATACCGTGGGTGTCTTAAGCAGGGTAAGAGGAAGTTTGTTAACACGGGACTTAAAAACTTGAAGAGTTTGGGGGAAGAAAAGACCTCCGCTGGCAGCAGGTTCCACAGTCTAGAAACTCTAGGGATAAAAGAACGAACGAAATGGGAAGTTCGGGGCCTGTCCAATTAAACTGTATGGGGATGCAGACGCTCGGCACCACGAGTTTCTCTGTTGGGAACTGCAAGACGAGGGACTATACTGGACAATTCGTCGGAGCAGAAGCCGTAAAACTATGTATAGAAGAGCGATAGATCTCCACAGCTCGACGATGAGCAAGAAAAGGAAGTCTTTGAGTAAGAAAAGGATTATTAATAAGACGAACAGCCCTTCTTTGAATGGCATCAAGAATGCTGAGGGTTGTAGGGGATGCCATTCCCCAGACATGAGAACAATATTCCAGAGAAGGGTCGAATTTGGGACACATACAAAGTGTATAAATTGGAAGGAGAAAAATACTTTTTGGCTCGGAAAAGAAATCCAAGCTTTTTGAAGCCGCGGTGGCTATAGATACAATGTGTTTATGCCAGTTAAGGTTATTCTCAAATGTGATGCCCACAAGGTTAAATGTGTCCCCGCTCTTCAAAACCTGGCCACTCATAAGCAAAGGATGAGTGTTTGATGATTTTTCGCGACAAGGAACACGATTGTGTTTTGGATGCATTAAATTGAACGAGATTTTGGCGCCCCAATCCAATATCAAATTGAGATCCTGTGAAAGAGATATCTGCATCGCTCTGCGTTTGCTTTCCAAGTCGGGTTGAGAGATTAGTTTGGGAACCTGAAAAGTGGAGTGAAGGGTACTATCGTCAGCATTTTATTCTTTGTTAAAGATAAAAAAAAACAGAAACTTCATTGTTTGAATTTTTCACATAAATTTTGAGGTTCTGTAAAAAAGCCTAAAAACAAAAGTTGTGAATCTTTATATTGCCTACAATTTTACTATTTACCTTTTTTCCATAGTTCTTGTTATGTGGCCGAAAATCTAGAAAAAACGTTTTTATACCTTTATTTCTTTATTCCCGACTTTAAATCACCTGTAATTTATTTTTCCTTTAATTTTTGTTATATTTTCTACCTTTTTGAATGAGTTTCATCCTACTTCAATTTATTTTTACTTTTGACCTCTTTTAAATGCTTTGGCACTGATCTATAAATAAAAAAATCTACACAGATATGTATTTATTTAAAAAGAAATCATGATATTCATGATTCTTCTAGTTTATATTATTCAATATATTTCAATAAATTAGTTACTTTGCGTTATAACTTGATAGTAGAAACAACATTATAACACAACACAATAATGATAGCATTCGAAATTAAAGACAAAGTAGCCCTTATTAGTGGAGGTGCTTCAGGCTTGGGATTTCAATATGCTATTGAGATATTAGCAAAAGGTGCCAAGGTAGAATATATTTTTTTTAAACTTTTTAAAGAAAATATTGCTTCTTCTATTCCTATCTTAACTTTTTAAGGACTATCTAATGACATTAAAAAGTAAAGGTCAACTGAAGATTAAAGAAGGTGAATGTTGAACCTAAATGTTGGACACCCTGTATCTTACAAACTATGCATTTTCGTGAGACGCCACTGGACTTAATAATTTTAATTTAATTATGCCTAACTTTGACCCTTATTACTAGAAATAACACTGAAAAATTTCAAGAAAATCGGTTACAGAGTATTCAAGATAATTACAAAAAACCTATTTTATTTAAAAAGTTTAACACCCTGTATCTTGGAAAGTATGCATTTTCGGACCCATGTTTATAGGAACTTTTTTCATATTTTTCAATGAGGAATATGTGTATATATTGTGCTTCTGACGCAGATTTTGAAGATTTCCATTGGTTCTATGGGAATGTCTTAGTTTTTTTCGGAAGAGTTCACAACCAGTTTATTTTGTTACCAAGAAAAATATATTGGGTCATTTAAATCTCTACTAAATTTATTTAATACAGCATAATTTTAAAGCCGGTCCTGCTTAGTAAATGTTTAGAAATTAAGTTTTGCGAACTGCACTAACTGCACACACTGCACTTGCAAACGCTACCACGGATTAGCAAGGCTCCATAGTGGCGTCAAAACAGCGACACGGCATTGGCAATATATTGGTTATATATATGTGGTAACTTTGCGTTGTAACTTGACAGCAGAAACAACATTATAACACAACACAATAATGGTAGCATTCGAAATTAAAAACAAAGTAGCCCTTATTACTGGAGGTGCTTCAGGCTTGGGATTTCAATATGCTATTGAGATATTAGCAAAAGGAGCCAAGGTAGAATATATTTTTTTTTAACTTTTTAAGGAAAATATTGCAAAACTAATTTACTGGATTAATACAAAGATGAGGGTTATAAATTTAAGTATATCCAGTGTTAGAATTACCAGTTTGGTATATTTTAATCTGCATTTTTTTTAATATAAATAGAAAATTAAAACAATGTTTAGGGGAGTCCTCACATATTATATTCATAATTTTTGCTTTTGGGTTACTTCTTATTTAAGTGAAAATGTCCCCAATTTTGATGTTTTAAATAAGATGTTAAATATTTAATAAGAAGGCTAGAACTATGAATAAAATTAAGGCATTTTTTAAATAATTTTCCAACCTTTCCTTTAGCTTTGTCTTATCTAAAACACGTATCTTATTATTTGTGGTCAATTTCAGATCCTTTTTTGGTTGGTTGGTATTTCGGTTTAAAGTTTTAAACTGTCTTTAAAAAAAATAGCTTCGGAATAGCGCTTAACCTCACTCTGGTCAAGGCTTCCGCTTCCTAGGACCCTTGTACTTGCATTGCGAAAATGCAATACAAAAATTTAATAATAATATAATTATTTTAAATTTTAATTTAAGAAATAAAAACTTTTGGTTGGATTTCTTAAGGAAAAAATAGGTATTTAACAAAATGGTTTACAATCATGTTTTTTTTTATTTTAGTAGCACTCTTTACATGTTTTTAAGGTATTGTTAAAAAAGCTTTTTAATCTTATTGTAAAAGTTAAAAAACATTTTTTAATATATGTGGTAAATTTAACTTTTGCGTTTTTTAATCTACAGCATTAAAGCTTTTTAATTTTTTTAAATGACTATGTAATATAAAAAAATTAAACAAACGCTGCTTTATTTAAATGATTATAGAGTAAGTTTGACTCATAGTGGCTTTGGCAGGTACGAGATACCAAAGGTTAATTAATTGAAACAAAAACTTTGTTATTTTGTACAAGCTGAATTTTATATATGTTACTTGGGTAACTATTAGAAGATATTTTCACAATTGGCAGACAGTTTTGACAGTTCCAACCCCCTTGGCAGACAAACATTTTGGAGTGACTTTCGGACCATGTACAATATTTTTGTTAATTAACAAGATATGACAAAAAGTCTTATATAATATATAAGATATGTATATTTTTAAATAGGCATGTACTTAAAATATTTTGATGTATACAGAGTGTTCCAAAACATTTTTTTTAAATTAACCTTAAAGCAATAACATTTTTTTGACATTCTGTATACATCAAAATATTTTTAGGACTATTCTCATTCGAAAACCCTACAAATCTCATATAACACTTTTTGTTATATCTTGTCATATAACAGCATTATTGGTCTTTATCGGACTATTGGACCAACCCAAAATATTTGTCTGTCAATGGGTTGGAAGTGTCAAAACTGTCTTGGGACTAAGGAAATATCTTTTAATAGGTACCCAAGTAACAAAATGACAAAACCTAAGTTTTAATTTATTAACCTTTGGTACCTGGTACCTGCCAAAGCCACTATGAGTTAAATTTTATAGTCTACCATCGCTTCTACCTATGTTGGGAGCATGTGCTGACAAACTTTCAGCTTTTACAAAATGACGAAGGTCTGCCGCTCACGGGCTCTTGGACTATTAACACATGTCAAAGGTTACTCACATATTTATTTAATCTTATTAAGGAAAATACTTTAAGTTAAATATTTTAAATAATAATATACCGGGTGATGCATCGCCGTGCGGGAAATAGGAAATCCCATGTAATTTTTAATGGGGTCAATTATTGGCGCTCCTAATTATTTTAGGGACAAATTCTATTAAAGTTTATTGAAGAGCATGCAAATCTACGTCCATGGTAAAAACTTTAGATTTTTCGGATAACCCGTTTGCTAGTTAGATGCTAATATATTTTTAAAAATTGTTTCATTATTTTCGCCTCATATTTATGAACAACAATAAAAATACCAGTTGGCGTGACATAACGAAGCAATAGTGCCGACCTAAAAATGATCACCCTGTAAAACCAGTGAAATTGGTATAAAGCTTTCTGTTGGTTTAAAACTGTAAATAATATTATGCAATAACATACAAATATTTTTAAGGGAGTTACGTTGGCAGATATAAACTCACAAGTTGGAAGTAAAGCAATTAATGAGATTGAAAATAAATTTGGCAAAAACAAAGCAATTTTTGTAAAGACAGATGTGTCAAACTATGAAGAATTTGAAAGTAGGTATTTAGTAATTTCATTAAAATTTAATTAGGCTAAAATGATAAGAGCAGAATTCTGGTTGATATGGTCTTTAAAAAAGTAATTTATGTATAACGGTATGTAAGTTAATTCACACTATTTATTTAGCTACTTACCACATTACCAAATTATAGCACATCGCCTTTGGAGTGCGTCGAGACATATTTATCTCATTGTTTTAATTAGCTTGGCCGTTATACCATCTTTATCGATTTATTTTTGGTGATCGCATGGCTTTTTTTACTTGCATTCTTAAAATTAAAGTACCTTTGCTTTCTCTGCGTATCTATTTTTAACTAGAAATGCCAGTTCCATTTTTGTAGCTCGTTGTCTCATCCTAACATAATATGTGTGATAAAGTGGTCGCATCTCTTTAAATATAAGTTTCTTTACCACATAAACTTTTTAAAATATTAGCTTACCATCGGTCACCATGCTCGCAAAAAGACTTTTACGATAATTGGTCGCATGTATTTAATACACCAGTGAAAAGCTATGAGTATGAGATATTGGCACAATTAAATTCTATTTTGAACTAAGACCATCACAGCATACCAACGACATCCTTCTGCTAAGATACATGGATTTATGATAAAAGAATCGGTTTTCAAAACAAATGGTAATGTCTTTTTTAATATCGGTGCACAAAATACACTGACGCGCCTAACTAAGGGTTAACTACATATTTTTGCCTAATAACTATTTGTAACAACTATATAATTTTCAGATGCCTTTAAAAAAACCGTCGAAGTTTTTAAAAATGTTGATATATTAATAAATAATGCTGGAATATGTAATGACAAATTATGGCAACAAGAAGTTGCAATAAACATAGTAAGTATCCATACCATATATCTTACAAATAAAAAATATTTATATGTCTTGAAAAAGCAAATAACCTTTTTTTTCTTTTATATTATTTTGTAAATGTATTTTACAAAAACATATAAAAAAATAAGTAAAAAATTACATTAACTGTAATATACAGGGTGTCCAGTAACTCAACCGACAAACTTTAAGTGGTAATCCTACAATGAAAAATAAGAAAAAAACTTTATATAAACATATGTTCTAAACGTCTTGGTTTTTAAACTACAGGGTGTTAAAATTTTTAAAAATTATCGTTTTTTATCACAACTTTTATACCACTTAAAATATTTTTAGAAAATTTGAAAGACATCTCCCATGCATCAGAAGACATTTTTTGACATTTTTTTTCAGGGTCGTCCATAAGGGGTCTAGGGTAAATATTTTAGCCTAGACCCCTGGACCTGGAGCAAGTATCATTTTTTCTTAAAAATATTTATCCTAAGCCTGTTATGGACGACACTGGTAAAAATTATTTTTTTGGGTATGTCGAAAAATGTCCTCTTATGCATAGGAAACGTCTTCCAATTTTTTTAAAAATATCTTAATTGGTATACAAGGTTTAATAAAAAAACCATAATTGTTTAAAATTTTTAACACCATGTAGTTCAAAAACCATGACGTTTAGGACATATGTTTATATAAAGTTTTTCTTATTTATCATTATAGAATCACCCCTTAAAGTTTGTCGGTTGAGTTACTAGACACCCTGTATAAGTTTTACTAAAATAAACCGTAAATAATAACAATTATGAAATTATAAAGTGCATTTTAATTTAAACGAGTATAGTTCTGGTATGTATGCACTATAAAAATGATCAATTTTAATCTTGGGGGTACACATTTTCATGTCAACATTTACTTGTTTAGGGTTATCCCCTCCCCTCACCAACAGACACGTCAAAAAATTTAAAAGAAAAGGAGGTTTCGAGGAATACCTCATCTTAAGGGGATTCAAATGCTCCCTTTATCAGTCGTTGCTTTTTCAAAATCCAGTAGTTTTTGAGAAATTCACCCTAAATATTAGGATCTTTAACTGGTGGCTCACATTTATTTTATTTTTTTTTAAATATCAAAATAAGTTTTAGTTCGAAGATATATCACATAGGTGAGCATTAAAAAAAATGTTTTCTATTACTTTCGATTTAGCCAGAACCTACCTCAACTTTATTATTTTAAATAAAACACCCGGCTTATTTTTACTAATTTGAATAAAATGACGAATAAAATTCGAGTACAACGACACATCATTTATTTCTTATTTCTTTGTTTTATGATTCTGATACCAAGTCCATTCTCTAGCTCATAGGCTTTCCCGGCTTTGTTTTGAAAAATCCGGATAATCGAGCTCAAAACTCCCAGATTTTTGCTAGCCTATGAATAAGAAACACTTTTAACAATTAACTTAAGCAGCAAAATTGTAGCTGTCAAACCAAGAACTGCTACTGGTACCGCGCAAAACCTTTCACTTTCACCACTGACGATTTACCGCAAAGCCGCACATACGAAGACATACAATTAATTTTAGGCGTTTAACTAATTATAACCGCGGTAATAATTGGAGACAACTTTGACGTATAATACATTGTTTAAACGTCAACATAACCGATTGGTAAGTACCGTTTTAGAATTGGTTCTTCGCCTAAAATTGATACATGTGCTTTGACACCAAAACAGTAAAATCATCAGGTTGTAGGAATCTTAGCTAACAACGATTAGCCCTAGCAGAAATTTTTAGAAAAATTTAGTGTGAATTTTTCTCGATCCCCAAGGGTACAGAAATGCCCGTACGACACCTCCAGCCGCCATTCCGGAAAAACCCTCTAACTTTCTACGAAAACGTGTCCGCAGTACTCGGAGAACGTGGAAAGAGTGCCGAAACACCATTTGTTACTTTTTGACATCAAACCTCTAAATATTTAAAATTTTTAATTTAGAGTGTCATGAATGCAAATGTACTGTCATTGTACTTAGAATGTCATCCTCTATGTAAATTAGTGAAAATAATCCGAAAGTCTAATTCACAATAGTTAACGTCGTTTCCGGCTTAACCGAAAGTAATAAATAAAATTCGTTAAAAGTGCATATTAATGTGATATACCTACGTATCAAATTTAATTTTAATATTTTTAACTAATTTTCTCGAAAACTACTGAACCGATTTTAAAAACATTTCTAGAGAAATATTATTATTATCTTGAAAAACACAATATATTTTATTTAGTTACCCTTTATAAACAAAAAAAAGGTCGTGTGTTAAATAAAAAAAAACATTTTTACTTTTTTTTTGGTGGTTTTTGTGTGTTTTATTTTATTAAAAATAAATGCTTATTATTTTAGAATGGTGTAATCCATGGAGTTATTCTTGGTTTAGAGACCTACATACCCAAATACAAATCTGGTCCCGAAGGTCTTATAGTAAACATATCTTCGACAGCAGGAGTTTGTCCATATGAATGTTTACCAATTTATTGTGCAACCAAGTTTGCAGTTCACGGATTGACGTTGTGCTGGGGTCATCCTACCCACTATAAAAGAACCCAAGTAAGGGTAGTTGGTGTATGTCCAGGTGTAACAATGACACCACTTGTAACGGAAATGGCAAATAAAAATTTGGGTCCTGCATATGAAAAGATGAAAGACGAAGTACTTGCCACTGCTGCTACACAGTTGTAAGTTATAGCATAAAATGAAAATCGCACAGAATAACTTTATCCTTTAAGTAAAATTAAACAGTTCATTTCTTTAATATTAAACTTAATGCATAAATACTAAATTTAAGAGCGAATTGACCAATAAAAATTTTAAGATGGCGGCTGGGCGCCGTCTTGGAAAAAACAAATTAATGGAAAGCATAAAATTTAATTTGAACAGAATAATTCTTTAAGTAGAATTATATTTCGGATGGATGACCACCAGGGAGGTCCTTACTTAGGATATGTTTGATTTTTTTCACGATAGTCCTTAATCGGTTTTGAATAAATTATAAAACAATTCTTGCCAAATTGTAGCTTTAAATTTTAAGATTAACTCGGCCCCCACCACACCTAAAGTTTTTAAATGAGAATAACATGAAAAAAGTTCTGCTATCACTTTGGAATTTTTTAGGTTATGCCCTAATGAACAATTCATATTGACACATAACAATTTTTGTTACAAATTTGACGCTCTACAAAAAAGTCCTATACAGGGTGTCCGGGAAAATGTGGAAAATCTCTCGCACACGTATGGAACAGATGAAAATAACACGTCAAGTTCCTATAAAATTTTCCGTTTAAGCCCCTCCTGCGGAGATATGATCCCCCTAAAGGGGGCAGCTAGAAATCGATTTTTCGTGAATAACTTTTAAAGCGCTCTGTATAATTTGATAATATTTTGGTACGATGCATACTAGTAAATAAATACCTCTTAAAATAGTGCCCTTGAAACTTATGTCGCTTTTTAGTTTGCCAGGGACGGACTAGTTTTCGCACATTATTGATAATATTTTTACGCCCTGTATGGTGAAGACACAAAAAATATGTTTTTGGGTAGTTTAAACCTTTTGCTAAAAAAAGGTACTCTTGTTTGACATCGATAAAATGAGCCGTTTTTGAGTAAACAACAACATTTGCAACAAATTCCTGACCTGCTACGAGAGGACTTTAATACTCTGAATCAAAAATTACAAATTACATCGAAAATAAAATATTGTATTATTAAACAAAAATAAACTCTTATTGTTAAAATAATTTTTTACTCGAAAACGGCTCATTTTATCGATGTCAAACAGGAGATCTTTTTTTAGCAAAGGTTTAAACTACCCAAAAACAAATTTTTGTGTCTTCACCATACAGGGCGTAAAAAATATTATCAATAATGTGCGAAAACTAGTGCGTCCCTGGCAAACTAAAGAAGCGACATAAGTTTCAAGGGCACTATTTTAAGAGGTCTTTACTAGTATGCATCGTACTAAAATATTATCAAATTATACAGAGCGCTTTAAAAGTTATTCACGAAAAATCGATTTCTAGCTGCCCCCTTTAGGAGATCATATCTCCGCAGGGGGGCTTAAACGGAAAAATTTTATAGGAACTTGTCGTATTATTTTCATCTGTTTCATACGTGTGCGAGAGATTTCCCACATTTTCCCGGACACCCTGTATATTTTTTGCTAATTTAATAGTTTAAAAAGTTAATTGATGACAAAAAAACATATAGTCTCGTCAATAAAGAATTTTTTAAAAGACCTTAGAGACAGCTTTGATTTTAATTAAAGAAAAAAAACACTTTTTTATGATATTTAAAATCAGTTGGTTCATTTGTCCTCTTGTTAACTCCATCCGTGGACAGTTTGTAGATACATGAATAAAAAATTGCCGCCGAAAAGTAGTCTTGTAAAAACCCAGTACATAATTTTAGGTCTGTTTTAACCCATTAAGAAGTTATAAAAACTAAAAAGTAATATTTAAAAATTGTCTTTTTATTTTTCTATTGCTTTTGGTTTTTGAGATAAAAATAAAAACCCTCTTTGTTCGCCTTTTTTGTGCCTCGATATCTCCCTAATGGTTGACTTTTGGCCGTATGTTTATAAAACAAACAAAAACTATATATATATTTATTTTTAGGCCAGAAGAATTAGCTCCAGGTGTGATACAAATTATTGAAAAAGCACCATCGGGAACAATGTGGATTATTGAGGAGGTCAGCCACCATACCAGTACGTTATACCTAATCGTGCGGAAATACCCAAAGTACATCTTAAATAAATAAAAAGTAATACTGTTATTTTTTATAATAAAACATGTTATTTTATAGTAACTGATTTTTACTATCCAGCTTTTGGGCTACTAACTAACCTCATAGATGTATGCATTTTTAACACTGATGACAAATTTGAACAAAATATTATTTGGCTTTTCTCCAGAATAAAATTAAAAAGTTTATTCAACATTTTAAGAAAATTAAAACTTTTATACATTATGAATAACTATTCTGCTCTTACACAATATAATAAAAGTTATGATTACTTTAAAAAAATAAAATAATAAAATATTTAATATTAAGTTACCTGGTTAAGATACCTAATAGGTGTATCTTTTACCTGTTAATTTTTTCAAAAGTAATGTCAAACTCTAAAATGTCTATCAGACATTTCATTTTTAATTTTTTTCAGTTTTCTAACAAATTTATCAGTAACTTTTTACGTAAACTGTTTACCACATTTTTGGTAAACTATTAACCACATTTTTGAGACGCAGCCATTGGCCCAGTTCCCGTCTGGCGTCTTGTTAAGATTTTATTTAATTATATTAAAATAATTTCAACCGAGTGCTAATGAACCTCTGTTTATGGATTAAAACCTTTGTATTTTAAGTTCCTTAATATTAAATATTTTATTATTTTATTTCTGTTAAAGTAATCATAACTTTTATTATATTGTATAGGAGCAAAATAGTTCTTCATAATGTATAAAAGTTTTAATTTTCTTAAAATGTTATATAAACTTTTTAATTTTAATCTCTTTTTAATATCTAATTCCATTTTAAACAAATAATTTTAAAAAATCCTTCCTTAACCATAAAAAATACGTTTGAGGCACAAAAACCAAAAGAGTGCATGAGGGACAAGGGGAAAGAAAAACGGAGTAGTTCAGGTGCATAACACTTTCCGTCACTGGAACGCCATAAAGTAGAACGAAATTCTCCTGAGCTACTCGGGAGGGCTCTATATGTGTCACTGGAAAGCCACTCAGGTGGGACCTAGAGCTTAATGTGATTTTTAGTTGCTTTATAGGAAAAACATACATAAAAGCCAGTGACGTACATTCTTCTCTCAATAATATTTGCTGTTGTGCCCACTGTACGCCACTGGCTTTTATGTAGTTTTTGTATTTTTTTCCTATAAAGCAACTAAAAATATAACTTTTTGTATAGTACATTTTTTTGTATCTGGCTTCGTATTGAAGATATTAAAAAAACAGAATTAAAAAAATATTGTCGCCCTAAATCTCAAAAACGAAGCAACTCCGGGCGTATAAGAACTTTTCTTCATAAAATGACATAAAAAAACACCCTTTAAAGTTTGATACCGTAGTTAGGAAATAATCTTTATTTTAATTTGAAAACAAGTCATTTTTAAGCCACCCTGTACATCCAACCTTCAAATATTTTTGTGGAGAAGTATTTTCTCATTAAGCAGGACTTTTTATTAAGAAACACTTTTTTCGTAAAGTTAAAAATTATAAAGTTTCCCATTTGGTAAGAACTTCCGAGGACATGCATGCTGTATAGAGTCAGGAGGCCCAAAAACATCAAATTTTCTAGAATTTTCTCATTTTAACACTATTATTTTTTATTTGTATTGAATAACTGGCCGATATACCTTTCAAAATAGCGGATACAGTATATAAACAGGGTGCCCCTAAAAAGTCTTTACAAAATGCTACCACATATTCTTTGGGCCAAAATAAAATGATTTAACGCAATTTACCTTAGTTCAATAGTATTTTATAGGTCTTAGGCAAGGCGCGCTCTGCAATGGCAAGCAAGTGAAGTGGCGGCGATGTGGTGAGCTAGTGGCAAATGCATTTTTAAAGTCCACAAAAATTTAATATTTTGGATACAAGTGAAACCCAACTGACCCCACACAGTTACCAAATACCATTCCAACGTCACTCTAATGATCGCTTCTGTACTTATGTACCCAGGTTTTAAATATTCTGATATCTGACACTGACATACTTTCTGGTCGTCTCGTCAGAAATCTATTCTCTCATATTTTTTAATTGTATCGTGCAGACAATCAACTTGTACCCCTGTACAGACCTTTTAAAGAAGCCAAGGTGGCCCAGATGAAGCATGAAGGAATATTTCTGTGTGGAATAAAACGTTTAATCTAATATATCTTAAAAACGGTTGCCCGTAGCGATATCCACAAGGTATTTCTATTTTATTGAGAAAATATCAGAAAATAGAAATTCTATACTAGACTTAATTTAATTTTAATAATATAAACAGGCAAAAAAACGTTTTGGCAATTTCAACATAAACAAAGGACTGCGGGTGGTTTCCTTTTCATTTTACAACAAAATTATAAGTAGATTTTAATTCCCCACTCTAAAAAACCTCTCAAAACCGAATTTTGTTGAAAAATGTCAAATAATAAATAAAAACTTTACACATAAATAGAATTAAATGGCTTTGACACCCTGTAACTGGGAAACAATCATCTTTTCGACTAAGGTAAATTGCGTTAACTCGTATTTTGACACAAGGAGTTTGTGGTAGCATTTTGAGCAGATATTTTAGAGTATATACAGTAAAATTGTTTAGCAAGTTTATTAGAGTGTTGTACAGGGTGTCCCATTTTGGTTGCAACAGCCTTGTATCTCAGTTATTATTAAAGATAGAAGATTGCGGTTTTTGCGAACCTGACCTACTTGTTTGTGAAACAAAAGATGCCATAAACAAGGATGTCATAGCCCTCATAGTTTCTGAGCTTTTAAAAATGTTGCATTTTCAGGTACTCCTTGTATATCAGTTGGCTGATAACATATAAAAAAGGTAAAAACTGATTTTTATATAATTTTTCTTTTCGTAGAATGCAGTGGCGTAGTCAAATATTTTCCAAATATTATGCTAACAATAAATCAAGAAAAATATTTACAATTTAATATTGTTGCTCGTATTAGTGCTACGTACCCAGATTTATGTAACAAACTAAAAATCATAATTAAATGAAATATCAAAATCCAATTCTTAAATTCGTAACGTAAGCACCACTTTTTGTTTCAGAGCAACAGAAGTCAACCAGCCATTGGATTAAAACATACTCCAAAATCTAGGGTAAGTTTTCACCTTATATTTAAAATAATTTATTATAGATAAATCGTTATTTGTTGCTGATGTCTAACAATAAAGAAACATTTCACCTATAAAGACTATTGTTAGAGAAAGTTTTTTGACACAATAGTCTCCAATCCACTGGATTACCAAAATTAAACAATCAATATTCCAATGTCTGGAAAATCGACAAACACCTACACGTAATAAAAAGTCGCCACTCACAGATGAAATCTCCCCTCATTTTCCAGGAAATTTCCCGTCAAAACACCGTTTTCCAATTTAATCATTTCATTTTAGGACCTAATCCGACCATATATTCCCATCTCGTTCTCTTCCACAAACAAAATAAGATAGAAACATAATCCCATCCCTAGACACAGAATTCTAATTACACGTAATATAACTGAAAACTCTTGGAAAAACACTTATTTTTTTACACTTAGTACCTGTAGGATGTGTAGCTTTCTGTCATATAGAGATCTTTTCTTCTAAATCCTTAAATTGTGTGTCAAAAAATGGCCCTTTTTGTCGGCTTTATGGGATATGTGTTACGAAAAGAAAAGAAACAAAATGTTAGTGTGGTTTATGACGGGTTTTGTTTGCAAATACTTTTAAAAATAAAGAAATTCTCCAAAATATTTACAAAAATTAAAATAGTGAATTTCGAACTAAACAAAATTATATTAACTAACACACTACTTGAAAACCGGTTTTCTCCAAATACTTTCAATTTTTAAGAGTATTGTACAATAAAAACACTTACTATTTTATATAAAAAGAACATATTTTCAATAATATTTAGTCCTTATTTTTAATTAAAGACAACTTAAAAAGCCTGAAACTCCAATAACAGGCACTTTTAAATTGATTGATTTCCTTATATTGTTTTTCCTCGCAGAAAAAAACAATACAATCCCATAGAACCGATAGAAACCATCAAAATCCGCGTTTAAAGCACAATAAAAACTCTATATATTGTGCTTCTGACGCAGATTTTGAGGATTTCCATCGGTTCTATGGGAATGTCTTAGTTTTTTTCGAAAGAGTTTACAACGAGTTTATTTTGTTACCAAGAAAAATATATTTGGTCATTTTTCATCATATTGGGTCATAATTTTAAAGCCGGTCCTGCTTAGTAAATATTTAAAATTAAGTTTTGCGAACTGCACTAACTGCACACACTGCACTTGCAAACGCTACCACGGATTAGCAAGGCTCCATAGTGGCGTCAAAACAGCGACACGGCATTGGCAATATATTGGTTTATATATATGTGGTTACTTTGCGTTGTAACTTGACAGCAGAAACAACATTATAACACAACATAATAATGGTAGCATTCGAAATTAAAGACAAAGTAGCCCTTATTACTGGAGGTGCTTCAGGCTTGGGATTTCAATATGCTCTTGAGATATTAGCAAAAGGAGCCAAGGTAGAATATATATATTTTTTAAACTTTTTAAAGAAAATATTGCAAAACTAATTTACTGGATTAATACAAATATGAGGGTTATAAATTTAAGTATATCCAGTGTTAGAACAACCAGTTTGGTATATTTTAATCTGCATTTTTTTTTAATATAAATAGAAAATTAAAACAATGTTTAGGGGAGTCCTCACATATTATATTCATAATTTTTGCTTTTGGGTTACTTCTTATTTAAGTGAAAATGTCCCCAATTTTGATATTTTAAATAAGATGTTAAATATTTAATAATAAGGCAACTATGAATAAAATTAAGGCATTTTTTAAATAATAATTATCCAACCTTTGCTTTAGCTTTGTCTTATCTACAAGAAGTCTCCTATTATTTTTGGTCAATTTTAGTTCGTTTTTCGGTTGACCATGTACAATATTTTGTTATTTAACAAGATATGACAGAAAGTCTTATATAAGTGATGTATATTTTTTAAATAGCCATGTACTTAAAATATTTTGATGTATACAGAGTGTTCCAAAAACATTTTTTTTTTAAATTAACCTTAAAGCAATAACTTTTTTTGGACACTCTGTATACATCAAAATATTTTTAGGACATTCTCATTCGAAAAACCTTACAAATCTCATATAACACTTTTTGTACTATAATCAGAATTATTGGTTTTTATCGGACTATTGGACCACCCCAAAATATTTGTCTGTCAATGGGTTGGAAGTGTCAAAACTGTCTGGCGACTAAGGAAATATCTTTAATAGGTACCCAAGTAACAAAATGACAAAACCTAAGTTTTAATTTATTAACCTTTGGTACCTGGTACCTGCCAAAGCCACTATGAGTTAAATTTCATAGTCTACCATCGCTTCTACCTATGTTGGGAGCATGTGCTGACAAACTTTCAGCTTTTACAAAATGACGAAGGTCTGCCGCTCACGGGCTCTTGGACTATTAACACATGTCAAAGGTTACTTACATATTTATTTAATCTTATCAAGGAAAATACTCTAAGTTAAATATTTTAAATAATAATATACCGGGTGATGCATCGCCGGGTGGGACATAGGAAATCCCATGTAATTTTTAATGGGGTCAATTATTGGCTCCCTAATTATTTTAGAGACAAATTCTATTGAAGTTTATTAAAGAGCATGCAAATCTACGTCCATGGTAAAAACTTTAGATTTTTCGGATAACCCGTTTGCTAGTTAGATGCTAATATATTTTTAAAAATTGTTACATTATTTTCGCCTCATATTTATGAACAACAATAAAAATACCAGTTAGCGTGAGTCGGCAATAGTGCCGACCAAAAATGATCACCCTGTATAAAACCAGGGAAATTGGTATAAAGCTGTCTGTTGGTTTAAAGCTGTAAATAATATTATGCAATAACATACAAATATTTTTAAGGGAGTTACGTTGGCAGATATAAACTCAGAAGTTGGAAGTAAAGCAATTAATGAGATTGAAAAGAAATTTGGCAAAAACAAAGCAATTTTTGTAAAGACAGATGTGTCAAACTATGAAGAATTTGAAAGTAAGTATTTAGTAATTTCATTAAAATTTAATTAAATTTTAATTAATTAGGCCAAAATAATAAGAGCCAAAGCATGCTAGTTTTTATGGTCTTTAAAAAGTCAGTTATGCATAACAGTATGTAAGTTAATTCACACTATTTATATAGCTAGTTGCCACATTGCCCAATTACGGTTCATAGCCTTTAGATTGCGTCGATATATATTTCTCTCATTGTTTTAATTACCTTGGCCGTTATGCAATCTTCATCTAGTTTTTTTTGTGATCGCATAGCCCTTTCTACGTGCGCTATTAAAATTAAAGTACTTTTGCTTTCTCTGAGTACTATTTCTAACTAGAAATGCCAGTTCCCTTCTTGTAGCTCGTTGGCTCATCCTAACATAATATGTGTGATAAAGTGGTCGCATCCCTTTAAATATAAGTTTCTTTACCACATAAACGTTTTAAAATATTAGCTTACCATCGGTCACCATGCTCGAATAATCACCTTTATTTTTGCATAAGCAATTTTAACCCTTAATTAAGTGCAAAAAGACTTTTACGATAATTGGTCGCATGTATTTAATACACCAGTGACAAGCTATTGTGAACACCCTGTATAGGGTGTATATCGGTTTTAATAATTTTAATATTTATTTAATTATTTTGGCATTAAAGAAATCACATCCAAAAAATTTAAACAAATAATTAAGGAAATAGTGCAAGGTTCTTTGTTACCAAACAATAACAGAATCTAGGTCATAGTATTTTATTCAGCGTCAACAACGTGCTAAGTCACCAAAATGCTAAGTTCAACTTAGTATATATACAAAAATTGTCCTAAAAAAGAGGAAAAGATTAGAAAAAATATTAGATAAGAAGTAGGTAGTAACCGTGAAGTGCAGAAAAAGTTTACGTCTAGTTAAGCCCCGTACGGTCTACCCCTAGAGGGGGTATGCCCGTACAAAATTACGAAATTAAGTTAGTCAAATAAGTTAAGTTGGTTTTAAAAAAATGCAAACTTAGTTTTGATGGTCCACCGGTCTCATGGTCCCAAGAAGATAGTTCCATATGGTATATTTGCCCAGTGACGTAAAGGAGCCCTTATGTATATTCAAAATATACGTCACACTATGAGTATGAGATATTGGCACAATTAAATTCTATTTTGAACTAAGACCGTCACAGCATACCAACGACATCGTTCTGCTAAGATACATGGATTCATGATAAAAGAATCGGTTTTCAAAATAAATGGTAATGTCTTTTTTAAAATCGGTGCACAAAATACACCGGCGCGCCTAACTAAGGGTTAACTATATATTTTTGCCTAATAACTATTTGTAACAACTATATAATTTTCAGATGCCTTTAAAAACCGTCGAAGTTTTTAAAAATGTTGATATATTAATAAATAATGCTGGAATACTTAATGACAAATTATGGCAAAAGAAGTTGCAATAAATGTAGTAAGTATCCATACCATTTACCTTATAAATAAAAAATATTTATTTGTCTTGAAAAAGCAAATAACCTTTTGTTTTCTTTTATATAATAAAAGATTTTTTAATGTATTTTACAAAAATATGTAAAAAATAAGTAAAAAATTACATTAACTGTAATATACAGGGTGTCCAGTAACTCAACCGACAAACTTTAAGTGGTAATCCTACAATGAAAAATAAGAAAAAAACTTTATATAAACATATGTTCTAAACGTCTTGGTTTTCAAACTACAGGGTGTTAAAATTTTTAAAAGTATCGTTTTTATTAGCTAACTTTTATACCAATTAAAATATTTTTAAAAAATTTGAAAGACATCTCCTATGCATCAGAAGACATTTCTTGACATAAAAATATTTTTTTCCAGGGTCGTCAATAAGGGGTCTAGGGTAAATATTTTACCCTAGACTGCTGGACCTGGACCCCAGTACCATTTTTTTCTTAAAAAATATTTACCCTAGGCCTCTTATGGACGACACTGGTAAAAATTAATTTTTTTTCGGGTATGTCGAAAAATGTCCTCTTATGCATAGGAAACGTCTTCCAATTTTTTAAAAATATTCTAATTGGTATACAAGCTTTAATAAAAACCATAATTGTTTAAAAATTTTAACACCATGTAGTACAAAACCATGACGTTTAGGACATATGTTCATTTAAAGTTTTTTCTTAGTTTTCATTGTAGAATCACCCCTTAAAATTTGCCGGTTGAGTTACTAGACACCCTATATAAGTTTTACAAAAATATACCGTAAATAATACCAATTATTAAATTATAAAGTGCATTTCAATTGAAGCGAGTATAGTTCTGGTATGTATGCACTATAAAAATGATCAATTTTAATCTTGGGGGTACACATTTTCATGTCAAAATTTACTTGTTCAGGGTTATCCCCTCCCTCACCAACAGACAGGGTAAAAATTTAAAAGGAAAAGAGGTTTCGAGGAATACCTCATCTTAGGGGGATTTAAATGCTCCCTTTATCAGTCTTTGCTTTTTCAAAATCCAGTAGTTTTCGAGAAATTCACCCTAAATATTAGGGTCTTTAGCTGGTGGCTCACATTTATTTTTTATTTTTTTTAAATATTAAAATAAGTTTTAGTTCGAAGATATATCACATAGGTGAGCATTAAAAAAAAATGTTTTCTATTACTTTCGAGTTAGCCAGAACCTACCTCAACTTTATTATTTTAATAAGACACCCGGCTTATTTTTACTAATTTGAATAAAATTCGAGTACAACGACACACCATTTATTTCTATTTCTTTGTTTTATGACTCTGATACTAAGTCCATTCTCTAGCTCATAAGCTTTCCCGGCTTTGTTTTGAAAAATCCGGATAATCGAGCTCAAAACTCCCAGATTTTTGCTAGCCTATGAATAAGAAACACTTTTAACAATTAACTTAAGCGAACATGCATAAATTGTAGCTGTCAAACCAAGAACTGCTACTGGTACCGCGCAAAACCTTTCACTTTCACCACTGACGATTTTCCGCAAAGACGCACATACGAAGACATACAATTAATTTTAGGCGTTTAACTAATTATAACCGCGGTAATAATTGGTGACAACTTTGACGTATAATACATTGTTTAAACGTCAACATAACCGATTGGTAAGTACCGTTTTAGAATTAGTTCTTCGCCTAAAATTGATACATATGCTTTGACACCAAAACGTTAAATCATCAGGTTGTAGGAATCTTAGCTAACAACGATTAGCCCTAGCAGAAATTTTTAGAAAAATTTAGTGTGAATTTTTCTCGATCCCCAAGGGTACAAAAATGCCCGTACGACACCTCCAGCCGCCATTCCGGAAAAACTCTCTAACTTTCTACGAAAACGTATCCGCAGTACTCGGAGAACGTGGAAAGAGTGCCGCAACACCATTTGTTACTTTTGACATCAAAACTCTAAATATTTAAAATGTTTAATTTAAAGTGCCATAAATGCAAATGTACTGTCATTGTACTTAGAATGTCATCCTCTATCTAAATTAGTGAAAATAATCCGAAAGTCTAATTTACAATAGTTACGATAGAAATAAATAAAATTCGTTAAAAAATGCATAATAATGTCATTTACCTACGTATCAAATTTAATTTTAATATTTTTAATTAATTTTCTCGAAAACTACTGAACCGATTTTAAATACATTACTAGAGAAATGTATTTAAAGATAAATAATTTTTAAAATTTTAAATACTTAAATACTTTATTATAATCTTAAAAAACACAATATATTTTATTTAGTTACCCTTTATTAACAAAAAAAAGGTCGTGTGTTAAATAAAAAAAAAACATTTTTTTTTGGGTGGTTTGTGTGTGTTTCGTTTTATTAAAAATAAAGGCTTATTGTTTTAGAATGGTGTAATCCATGGAATTATTCTTGGTTTAGAGACCTACATACCCAAATACAAATCTGGTCCCGAAGGTCTTATAGTAAACATATCTTCGACAACAGGAGTTTTTGCATATATTGCTCTACCAATTTATTGTGCAACCAAGTTTGCAGTTCACGGAATGACGTTGTGCTGGGGTCATCCTACCCACTATAAAAGAACCCAAGTAAGGGTAGTTGGTGTATGTCCAGGTGTAACAATGACACCACTTATAACGGAAATGGCAAATAAAAATTTGGGTCCTGCATATGAAAAGATGAAAGACAAAGCAATTGCCAATGCTGCTTCACAGTTGTAAGTTAGAGCATAAAATTTAATTTGAACAGAATAATTCTTTAAGTTAAATTATATTTTGGATGGATGGCCACCAGGCAGGTCCTTAATAATAATAATAATTATAATTATAAATCTCTTTATTCAGAAGAATTGTACAGTATAAAAAACAGTGCACAATAAAATAAAATGGCGTCACAAAAGGCCCATAGTGTGCATAATGTAACAAACTATGGGAAAATACAGAAATAGGTATAAAATTTGAATACTCAGTTACATAAAAAACATACCCTAAACATTTACTTAACAATTAAAACTTAATATTATTGGTAGACATATTAAAATTAGTAGTTTAAAAATTCAGTTATAGTACACGGTTCTATACTTAAAATTAGATTAAAAACTTGTTTTTATACAATTTAAAACTGTGCAGAACTTTTATTTCATTGTCAGTGAATTTTTCCGTTGCGATCAGTCTATGTTGTGGCAAAGAGTAGCCAGTAAACCGTGTTTAATGATCGTGAGTCATCTCATATTGCCTAAACTTATCTTTATTTTTAAACAAAAATAGTAAACACTCATAGATATACAAACCAGGAAGAGTGAGAATATTCAGTTCCCGAAATCTGCCCCTACAGGATTGTCTGTACTGAAGGCGATTGATTTGTTTTCTGATTATTCAATATGAGGCCATTCTTAGAAAACCAACTCTGCGCTCTTTCCAGACAGGTGTCTGATGATTCTAGAAGATCATTGAATTTAGGATATGTTTGATTTTTTTCACGATAGTCCTTAATCGGTTTTGAATAAACAATAAAAGAATTCCTGCCAAATTTCAGCGTTGAATTTTAGGATTAACTCGACCCTACCACACCTAAAGTTTTAAATGGGAATAAGTTCCGCTATTACTTTGGAATTTTTTAGGTTATGCCGTAATGAACAATTCATATTGACACATAATAATTTTTTGTTACAAATTTGACGCTCTACAAAAAAGTCTTATATATTTTTTGCTAATTTAATAAATTAAAAGTTAATTGATGACAAAAAAAATATACGGTCAAATAAAAACCCTCTTTGTTCGCCTTTTTTGTGCCACGATATCTCCCTAATGGTTGACTTTTGCCCCCAATGTTTATAAAACAAACTTCCCATTATTTAGAACTTAGGATCACCTGTCAAAGGTTTTTGCATTTATTTTGTAAAACCCTGTTATATATATATATATATATATATATATATATATATATATATATATATATATATATATATATATATTTATTTATTTATTTTTAGGCCAGAAGAATTAGCTCCAGGTGTGATACAAATTATTGAAAAAGCACCATCGGGAACAATGTGGATTATTGAGGGAGGTCAGCCAGCATACCAGTACGTTTTGCCCAATCGTAATGAAGTACCCAAAGTACATCTTAAATAAATAAAAAGTAATACTGTTATTTTTTATAATAAAACATATTATTTTATAGTAACTGATTTTTACTATCCAGCTTTTGAGCTACTAACTAACCTCATAGATTTATGCATTTTTAACACTGATATCAAATTTGAACAAAATATTATTTGGCTTTTCTCCAGAATAAAATTTAAAAGTGTATTTAACATTTTAAGAAAATTAAAACTTTTATACATTATGAATAACTATTCTGCTCGTACACAATATAATAAAAGTTATGATTACTTTAAAGAAATAAAATAATAAAATATTTAATATTATAATAATAATTAATTCACAAATTCTTAAGTACTTAGAAAAACACAAAATTTTGCATGACAGGCAGTATGGATTTCGCCACAAAAGATCTACAGCAGATCTTCTTTCCTTTGTATCACACTGCTGGAATAAGTCTCTTGAGTTTCTAGGTGAGTCCCAGATCGTTGCTCTTGATATATCCAAAGCTTTTGACCAGGTCTGGCATGCCGCACTTCTTAATAAACTTCCCTCCTATGGTCTTTCAACTAAACTCTGTACTTGGTTCTCTAGTTATCTATCTGATCGTCGTATATCAGTTATTGTGGACGGCCATTCTTCAAGCTTTCACCAAGTAAATGCTGGAGTCCCTCAGGGCTCAGTTCTGGCACCAACATTGTTTCTTCTTCACATCAACGACCTTCTCTCGTCCACAACTAATTCCATTCATAGTTTCACCGACGATAGTACCCTTCACTCCACTTTTCAGGTTCCTAAACCCATCACTAAACCTGACGTTGAAAACAAACGCAGAGCGACGCAGATATCTCTTTCGCAGGATCTTAATTTAATATTGGATTGGGGCGCTAAAAATCTCGTCCATTTTAATGCATCCAAAACACAATCATGTTCCTTGTCGGGAAAAGAGTCATCAAATACTCATCCTCTACTTATGAGTGGCCAAGTTTTACAGAACAAAGACACCTTCAATCTTGTGGGCGTCACATTTGAAAGTAATCTTAACTGGCGCGCTTGTGGCGGCTTCGGTTGTAATCGGCGAGCGTCGATCACCAAAGTTAAGCAGTGAAATGCGCGCTCATAATTTGGATGGGTGTCCGGCGACAGCGGTGTTTCGGGCATCGGCACACGGTGTTCCTGCTCGGGGATGCGGACCGAGCAACAACCATCCAAGTTATGGAATGAATGGTGTGTGAATGAGAAGGAGTAGGGGTCAAGGTACAATAAGCCTTCAGGCTGCAGTGCACCACCTAGGGGGCGGTCGTCGGACCTGGGTGGGATGACCCCGAAAGGGTGAAAAAAAAATCCTTAACTGGCATAAACACATTGTATCTATAGCCACTGTAGCTTCAAAAAGCTTGGATTTCTTTTCGAGCCAAAAAGTATTTTCCCTTCTAATTTATACTCTTTATGTGTGTCCCAAATCCGACCTTCCTTGGAATATTGTTCTCATATCTGGGGCATTGCGTCTCCCACAACCCTAAGCATTCTTGATTCTATTCAAAGAAGAGCTATTCGTCTCATTAATGATCCTTTACTTACAGAAAGGCTTTCCTCCTCTGCCCATCGTCGGGCTGTGGGGGGATTTATCGCTTTTTATAGGTACTTTTATTGCTTCTGCTCTGAAGAATTGTCCAAGTATAGTTCCTCCACTCACGGTTCCCAACAGAGAAACCTCGTGGTTCCGCGCGTATGCATTCCTATACGGTCCAACTGGACAGGCCCCGAACTTCCCATTTCGTTCGTTCTTTTATCCCTAGAGTTTCTAGATTGTGGAACCTGCTGCCCGCGGAGGTCTTTCCTTCCCCCAAATCTTCAAGTATTTAAGTCCTCAGTGTCAAAAACTCCCTCTACCTTGCTTAAGACACCCACGGTACGTTAGTATTTAGGCTTTTAGCCTTCGTGGTTTGTCCAAAGATAAAAAAAAGGGAGTTTTAAAACAAGTGTGAAAAAATTTAGAAGCCAATTTGTTGTGTAAATTACTGACTAGTTTGTAGCTAGGAAGTTATCGCGATACAAAGATTGCGGAAATATAAAAAAATATTACTTTCATTAATGGACCTCTCATTCTTTTTTCTGCGTGAAATACTTTAATAATAAGAATAAAAAAAATAAATAAATAAATTCCCAGGGGATTGGCAAACCATATCCTGGAGTAATATAGTGTTTTTAAAAATTTTATTAAAAATATTTTTTTGACATAAACACCGTCACCATTTTTTTTTCAATTTATGTAAATAAAAAGTTTATAGTATGTAGACATTGCCACAACAGGTTTGGCTACCTTTTTCTTGGCATAATACCTGCCAACCGGGTCTTAACATTGCCCCTAATTTATTTTTCCTTTAATTTTTTCAATATTCTTTACCTTTTTCAAATGAGTTTCATCCTAATTTAATTTATTTTCACTTTTGACCTTTTTTAAAGGTTGGTCTATAATATAAAAAAAAGCTTTTAGCGATAAGAAATTCTACACAAATATTTATTTAAAAATAAATTATGATACGAATGTCATTCTTAGTTCTGGTTATTCATTATATTTAATTAATTTAGTTACTTTGTGTTATACCTTGAGAGCAGAAACAACATTTTTTAAGTTTAAAATAAAACAATGGTAGCCTTTGAAATTAAAGACAAAGTAGCCCTTATTACTGGAGGTGCTTCAGGCTTAGGATTTCAATATGCCCTTGAGATATTAGCAAAAGGAGCCAAGGTAAAATATTTTTTTAATTTTTAAAATAATTTACTAGTTTACTTTAAAGGGTTAGGGGAAAGTGGGGTGGATTCATACAAGGGGCACCTACATACATTGAGTTTATCTGAAGTTAGACACGAAGTAAAATAGTAACGTAAGTGGGGGTGCATAGTTTTTATGTATGTTTACAGACTAATGAAGTTTCAGAACTTTCGGTGCGGTAAGATCGAGTAGTGCCTCGCGTAAGTAATTTCATAACGTAACTGGACATATTTTATGGCCAGTTACTATTTTTGGATTCATTATGGCTATTTAATCCTAGTTATAATAATACAAAGGCACTAATTTAATGTGTGTAAATTAATATAGATAAATACGGTTTTTCTATTTTAATCTTTTTATTAATTAGCATGTGATGGGGCAGATTCATACACAAGTATATGGGGCACATTCATACTGTATAATTGTACCCCTGGCCCTTTATGAACATTTTTTTAACTACTATTTTTGTTACACCGACAATTATCGTTGTAAATACTATGTAAAGTAGTTTAAGTTTCATTTTTACGGAAAAAACAGGGTGCTTTATAAACTTTGCGTCTTTGGATGTCAAGGATCAGTTAATTTATCAGACATAGTGATGATTTTACCACAGATCTTAGGTCATAATCTGTTAATAACATAGGCATATTAATTTTAGGTTTTGTAAGTTAAGGTAGCTTTGTGTTAACTAGAGTTTTTTATTTGATATAATTAATAATGTATAAGAAATATTTTATTTACATTTTGAGATTGTTACTTTTAATAAATATAACTGACTAAAACAAAAAAATGTTATTAAGTGTCTTGTGTGTCATACATGTAACGTAAAGACCGTTTAATGACACTCTGTTCACTGTTCGTTACTTATGTTCATATCACGAAACTATTGCGATGTTAAAATAGGCATTAACAGATTTGGATAAAACCTGTTTTTTAATTTTACCATTTGTTTTGTATGTTAAAAAAATGTATTTGTGTTGTTTTTTTTTATAAAGTATGGTATAAAACAATAATAAACAATAATTATGACGAATGAATAGTGATGTTAAGTGTGCCCCTTTCGGTTGTATGAATGTACCCCACTAATGGGGTACATTCATACATTTTGCTTTTTTGTAAAAGTCCTATGAAAACTCGCGCATGCAGATTTTTAATAATATTAGGGTTCTACTACAATATAAAATATTTAAGCTACTAGTATGTCATAATTTAAAAGGGATATACCTAAAACACGGCATTCCACAAAGCAAAATATAAAAACTGTATGAAGCCTTCCCACTTTCCCCTATATACAGTTAGAATTTTAAAAAATCAATTTTTTTTATTTTCGTGTGTTTTACGGGGTTTCTCGCTTATGGGTGAAGTTACAAAGATGCGGTTTTCGTGACACAGATGCTACTTTTTGTCAAACGAAAGATGCCGCAAACAGATTTGTCCTAGCCCCCTTAGTTTCTTCTGCTACTGGGTAAATTTAAAAATGTTGTATTTTCGGTTACCCCTCGTATCTCAGGTATCTGAGAACTTATCGAAAAGATAAAAACGGGCCCTTATAGAACTTTTTACGCAGAATATAGAGGCGTACTTAAAATTTTTCTCGGATTTACTTTCTTTGGGATATTAGCTTAAGTCGCACTTTTTTAAATAGAACTTACTATTTCGTCATATATATAAAGATAATGAAGTAGCTGAAATAAATGTTTTGGCATCAGTTGAAAATACCTTAGGGATATCTTGCAGTAGAATAGAAGAAAATATCGGAATTTCCCAAAACAAAAGTCGATAGAATATTGAAACGACATAAATTCAAACCTTAAGGTGGGTCCAGACCTAAACATTTTAGCCCGAACGAACAAAACAGAACTGAGCGTGCAGGAAAAAACAGAACGAACAGTCCAAACCGAATATTGTTGCATTCCCGCGAATGTACATGATAATAAAAGATCAACTTGTTCTGAAGTATTTGTAGTGTAGGTATTTGCTCTTATTTTTTTCCACAAAACGAAAAAACGGCATTTCTGATAAAAATAAAAGAAGTTAATTGCATAAGATATTGCATAATAAAGACCCGAATGGTGCGAGCAACTCGAACTTTCTAGTATCCCATCAACTGAATAATTCGGCGAACAATAAATCCTTTCGAGCAATTTCGATTTATCGACAAGCTACGGAAAACGTTTAGCGCGTTCAATTCGGCTCGGACGCAGGTCCAGACTCTGAAAAATTCTGCTCTGCGCGCTCAGTTCGTTCTGTTCGTTCGGGCTAAAATGTTTAAGTCTGGACCCACCTTTACAAGTATATACTTGTAAAGGTTGTTGCACAATCTTTATTCTGGCAATCCTGACGGATCACAACTATCACGTGATACAACACTGGTTGGAACAGCACTTTCCTAATCGATTTATAGCCACGCACGGACCTATTCGATGGCCACCACGGTCTCCAGACCTCTCAGTTTCAGAATATTTTTTGTGGGGATATTTAGGTAAAATATACTCGAGGAGGTATGAAACAATTGAGGAATTAAGAGAGGCCATTGAAAATGCCTTTAGAGAGTTGCGAGCCCGCTCTTTCATAATTGAAAATACTTTATGAAGACTACTGACGCTATACCAACAATGCATAAGACATCATGGTCACGAATTCGAACAGTATTTATAAAATTAATAGCAAAAAATCGCTTGCTTGCTTGCTTGTTGCTCGCATGCTCGTTAGTCTGGGCGTTCCATAAGAGGGCTATGTCGTATTGGTCATGGCACCTTTTGTTTCACAAAAAGTTGCTTAGATTTGCAAAAATTGCAAGGTTCCATTTTTACCAATGACCGAGTTACTTTGTAGTTGCAACCGACTTGCATTACGAAAATATTACAAATTTTA
This sequence comes from Listronotus bonariensis, assembly GCA_014170235.1. Taxonomy (NCBI): domain Eukaryota; kingdom Metazoa; phylum Arthropoda; class Insecta; order Coleoptera; family Curculionidae; genus Listronotus; species Listronotus bonariensis. The sequence continues at coordinate 13,564 of JACEGR010005015.1, read as the reverse complement.
TTAATATTAATAATATTTTAACTCTTTATTTACAAATAAAAACTTTTGCTTAGCTTTCTTTAGGAAAAAATTAGTATTTTAACAAAATGGTTTACAATTATGTCATTTTTATTTTAACAGCACTCTTTATATGTTTTTAAGGTGTTGTTTTAAAAGATTTTTTATCTTATTTTAAAGAACCAACCACAACCTAATGTTTATTATATTATTATGTGGTTCATTTTACCTTTTGCCTTTTTTTTAATCTACTTTATTAAAGCAAATAAAATATATAATTTTTCAAAATGACAAATAATTTAAACAAACACTACTTTGTTTAAAAGATTAACACAACATTTCAAAGGTTACTTAAATATTCATTTTATCTTATTAGAGAATATACTGCTAATTAGGTTCTTGATAAAAAAATAAATTAATAATACTGCTGAAATGTACTTGCTGTAATACCTTACATGGGTGTTATTCTAATAATTTTCTTAACCTCTGTCACTTTTTACCAATGTCCCGTGTTAACAAACTTTTTCTTATCTTGCTTAAGACACCCACGGTACGTTAGTATTTAGGCCTCCCGCCTTCGTGAATTGTCCAAAAATAAAAAAAAATGGAAAAAGAACTGTAGAAATTTATTAAACTTAAAATAGAAAAATATACAGGGTCGAGCTTTCGTTGCAATTGCAGGTTATCTTGGTCATTTTTAGAGATAAAAACATGCAGTTTTCGCGAAGTGTTGCTATTTTGCAACTGCTTTAAAATGGTTGTAATTTTTTTTTTTATTTGTTATAATTATATTCTGTTTTTTCATTTTAATATATTAGTTTACAAATAAATATAATATATATAATATTACTAAATATTAATACTCCTAAAGTTTCGTTTTTTGCTATATTTTAAACACCTGCCTACCTATCGACCTTCAAAAGAAAAACATGATCCAATATATCTTATGAGGCGCCAAATCCTTTTTTGCACACAGGCGCCAGTACCTTTACGGGGGCCCTGAAATCACCCCTTTAAGTTTATCGGAGGACTGGACACCTGTATATTAAAACAGTCAAATTGGCATATAGCTTCCTTTGGCTTTAAATCTGTTAATAATATTATGCAATAACATATTTTTTTAAGGGAGTTACGTTGGCAGATATAAACTCAGAAGTTGGAAGTAAAGCAGTTAATGAACTTGAAAATAAATTTGGTAAAAACAAAGTAATTTTTGTTAAGACAGATGTTACAAACTATGAAGAATTTGAAAGTAAGTATTTAGTAATTTCATTTTTGTTTTATAAAAATGATATTTATAAGCTATTGTGTTCTAGTTGTTATGGTCTTAAAAGTCATTTATGCATACCGGTATGTAAGTTAAGTCACACTATTTATTTAGCTACTTTACCAAATTACCGTACATAGCCTTTGGATTGCGTCGATACATATTTCTCTCATTGTTTAAATTACCTTGGCTAACGTATGTCCTAAAAGTTTTGGCACACAATATTTATCGGTTTTAACGAAGAAGCTGCGCTTGAGAGTATTTGGGGCACTTACGTCTCTTTCGATATTTAAGACCATTCCTCCTCAATTCCAACGATATCGTACTCTTAGAAGATCTGTATTGCCTAGCCAGTCCCCTCGTTGACATTCCAATCTGGTTTTTTGCTCTTCTCACCAATCTCTCTGACCTCTGTGCGGTAAATGCACGTGGTCTTTCACTTTTGGGAGATTCAGACATGGTATTCCCTGCCCGCACTCCGCTATTGTTCTATAAATGGTTCTGCGTGAAATGTTTTCATTCTGGAATATTCGACAGATTTCAGCTTTGGGTATCCGCCCAACTAACTTGTAGATATTTTTCTTATTTCTAATTTATACGACATCTTAAAGCGAAAACTTCAAAATAAATAAATCTCAACTGACAGTAAATAAAGTAAATAAACTTTTTGTTTTCAAAGGCAACTTGATATTATTTTGTTTTTGTTAAAATTAAAGACAATGAGTTTTGTGCCAAAACTTTTAGGACATACGTTATTATACCATCTTCATCGAGTTTTTTTGGTGATTGCATGGCTCTTTCTACTTGCACTCTTAAAATTAAAGTACCGTTGCTTTCTCTGGGTATCTGTTTTTAACTAAAAATTCCAGTTCCCTTCTTGTAGCTCGTTGGCTCATCCTAACATAATATGTGTGATAAAGTGACGGCATCTCCTTTAATATAAGTTTCTTTACCACATAAACTTTTTTAAATATTAGCTTACCATTGGACACCATGCTCGAATAAGCACCTTCATTTTTGCATAAGCAATTTAAACCCCTTATTAGGCAATTTTACAATTTGTTGCATGTTGTATTTAATACACAAGTGAAAAGTTTTAAAGCATTTTTTTTGCAAATATGTGCGATTAATAACGTTTTTAACCCCCAAACGACTACATAAACTGTTTCATACATAAACGACAACAGGTCACTACGACTCCATGAAGAATTACTGGTATTTTAAAGTTTAAACAGCTTTAAAGCTATATCATTTCTTTTTGTTGGTTGTTTTATAATTTAACCAATGATTTTTTACAGGAACAAAAAATTCAATTTTGCACATTTTTGTTAAATTCCCATAATTATTTTTCAATGAATTACTTGTGTGCAGTAAAGCAATAATACTTCCAATTTTGTTTTATCGATCTGTCTTGTATATCTTTGTGCTTTTGAAAAATATATCGTATTTTTACGTTGTTTTTCGTTTGAATAAGTAACAATTTTATGCAGCATGTTATCGTCAAAATAAGATTTCCAAGCTTCTTACTCAGTGTTAGGCTTAGAAAGATGCAAAATCAATTTTTTCCGTCCGTGTTATTATATATATTAAAAAAAAGGTGTAGAATGCCATCTGTAACCACTGCTTCCATTAATCACTTCGTTGTAGATGTCCTAAAGGTACTTTATCGTCACGATTTATTTTTATTTGGTTCATACACTATTTGGACTGCCTTCACTTCTTTTCTTTTTTATATCCTTCAAATTCACTTCCAAAATCACTTAGGTCATAATTATTATTGTCAGTAATCTAATTGCTTGGCGCGCTTGTGGCTGCTCCGGTTGTATCGGCAGCATCGATCTCCGGAGTTAAGCAGTGAAGTGCGCGCCCATAACTTGGATGGGTGACCGGCGTTGTCGGTTTTAGGCAACGGCACACGGTGTTCTGCTCGGGGGTGAACAAACGGACCGAGCAGCAATCATCCAAGTTATGGAATAAATGGTGTGTGAATGGGAAGGAGTAGGGGTCAAGGTACAATATTATAAGCCTTCAGGCTGCAGTGCACCACCTAGGGGATGGTCGTCGGACCTGGGTGGGATGACCCCGAAAGGGCGAAAAAAAATCTTATTGCTTTCTTAATGTCGTCTTTCAATCTGTTCTTTTTACCATTAATGTTCTCTTTTAATAGACATGTTTTCTTTATTACGCAAACAACAACAGGGGTCGCCGACGACCCCAAACACCTATAACTCAGGCAATAGACTTTTGCGGCATACGTAATTTGCTGTGGTAATAGTAACACCGAATCTATAAAGGGGTAGCAGCAAATTATAATACAACTTTTGCAAGAAATATGTTTAAAATAGCGGTCTGCGAATAATTCGAACTTACGAATAGCGTATGTCCTAAAAGTTTTGGCACACAATATTTATCGTTTTTTTGTAATGCTGCGCTTGAGAGTATTTGGGGCACTTACGTCTCTTTCGATATTTAAGACCATTCCTCCTCAATTTCAACGATATCGTACTCTTAGAAGATCTGTATTGCCTAGCCAGTCTCCTCGTTGACATTCCAATCTGGTTTTTGCTCTTCTCACCAATCTCTCTGACCTCTGTGCGGTAAATGCACGTGTTCTTCCACTTTTTGGGAGATTCAGACATGGTATTCCCTGCTCGCACTCCGCTATTGTTCTATAAATGGTTCTGCGTGAAATGTTTTCATTCTGGAATATTCGACAGATTTCAGCTTTGCGCCCAACTAACTTGTAGATACTTTTTCTTATTTCTAATTTATACGACATCTTAAAGCGAAAACTTCAAAATAAATAAATCTCAACTGACAGTAAATAAAGTAAATAAACTTTTGTTTTCAAAGGCAACTTGATATTATTTTGTTTTTGTTAAAATTAAAGACAATGAGTTTTGTGCCAAAACTTTTAGGACATACGTTAATTCATATCAAATCGAATATTCGATTCGAAACTCGAATCGAAAATTCGTAAACTCGAATTATTCGAAAGTTCCCGAATAATTCGGAAAAATTTCGAATAATTCGAGAAATTTCTAATAATTCGAATTTTTTTAATATTTGATTTTTTTTTTCGAATTATTACGAATTATTGTAGTAATCGCGAATTTTCGAGGATATTGAATTTAGGATTTGTTATGTTATGTTATTTAAATATAATTTTGACAAATAATAACATTTTATATAAACCAAAAAATTTAATTAGATAAATAAAACATTCATTATGAAAATTAACGACGAATTCTTGTTTAAAAATAATAAATATGAAACTGAATCTGGTGATAACAAAGTTCGTTTATCAGATACAATATCACCAGCAGTAGAGAATGGTATATGTATATAGTAAGCAAATGAATATACACACAGTATTTAAAACTTAAAATTGACCAGGTTTTTTGTGTACTATACAGGGTGTAACAAAAATTTGCAAATAAATCAACGTTCTTCTCAAAAACAATATGTTTTTAATTAAATATTTTAAATAAAAAAAGAGTATTTTTTAATTCCTATTTACAGGATGTTTAGGTATATCCGGCCAACAAAAGTAAGGTTAAAATGTAAGGTATACATATACATATGAGCTTTTTTGGGTTTTTTAAAAATACCCTTAATACAATGTGTTTAAAATGTTGAAAATTATTGTATTTCGCATATTCATCATACAGGGTATTTTATAAATCTGTTACTAAACTTGAAAAATAATTTATCTTTTGCATTTTGTACAGGGTCTTTCAAAAATCTTATATTTAAAATATAAAAAAGAGGATTTTATTTTATTTATATTTATATTTAAAAAAAATTGAGTAATTGTCTTCTTCAGATAATTAATTTTTAATCAAAAAGGATTTTATGGGTCAGCAGAATATTTTGATGCCCGATGTTATGGAATCTCAATTGGGTAAAATAAAGAATCCATTTATATTTTGATAAATAGTGAATAGTTCGCATTATTCGTTAAATATTTAAAAAATTTGAATTATTCGAAATTTTTCGAATTATTCGAAATTTTTCGACTTATTCGAAATCTTTCAAATTATTCTTCGAATATCGAATAATTCGAAAATTCGATTCAAATTTCGAATCGAATATTAATATTCGATTCGATTCGATCGATATTCGGTGGGGTCACGGGCGACCCCGTGTTGTCGTTTAAGGGTTAATACTAAATATGGCCCTACTAAAATTATTTACTCCTGTAAATTAATATATCTAATTTATAAAAACAACAATATATTTTCTAAATATACAAACATATCAAAGCAGTTTGGTAGGCAAGGTCAATTATCTTTGGGGAATTTTTTACTGGTCTTTGGTTCCAAAGTGTAATATGTATTAAATATTTTTAAAATAACTACTTAATTTTAAAGAATTACATATTTTAACCTAATGACTATTCTTAACAACTATATGATTTTCAGATGCCTTTAAAAAACCGTTGAAGTTTTTAAAAATGTTGATATATTAATAAATAACGCTGGAATACTTGATGACAAATTATGGCAAAAGAAGTTGCAATAAACATAGTAAGTATCAACACCATTTATCTTATGTATAAAAAATACTTATTTGTCTTTAAAAAGCAAACAAACGTTTTGTTTTCTTTTATATTATCATAAATTTTCTTATTTTGCAAAGATATGTAGAAAATAAATTAAAAATAAACAGTAACTATTATAAATAACATTTTGGAGTATGTGTATATAAGCTTGACTATTAAATCTTTCTCGAATACGGTGGCATATGCCTAGCTCTCTGAAAGACATATACCCCCATATATTAACAGAAAATCTACCATTTGTTTTAACATGTTGGGTATGTCTTTCTTCGTACCGTTTCTTTTGCGGCCTATCCACTCTAATGTGCCCGCTATAGTAAGACTGAAAAATCTTCTCATCGGTAAATACTACCCTTTCCCAAAAATCCATACCTTGTGGTAAATATTCCAGTGCAAACCCCATTCTTTGCTCTTTATTCATATCAGGTCAAAAATGGCTTTTAGCATCTACACTGCTTCTCAATTTCTAATTTTTTCTAATACGATTTCTTGCCGTTCTTACTGTTCCAGGAAAATTGGTTTAGGTTGTGTGCTTCTACAGCTGTCTGAAATGGATTGTTTCGCAAATATTCTATCAGATCATTATCTTGATTTTCATTTAAAATTTTTCTTCTACCACTTTCAGCCCTTCTCTCCAATGATCCTGTATTGTCCCATTTAGTTCTGAGGCTTTAAATAGTGCTTCTTGGTTTCCCAATTTGCTGAGCTATTCTTCCCAGAGAAATACATTCTTCGAATAGAGTAATTACTCTCGCCTACTCTACTCTCTAGTTCATTCATTTTCCAAAATTAAAAAAGCAAAATAATATAATTTTGAAATGTGTGGCAGATAACAATTTGTCAAGTAAGGTATATTTCCAGGTGATCCAGGTACGCAAAAGCCAACATCACACTGGGAAAAATTAGGTGTACGAGATTTTAATTCCGTCATTGTACCTTCTCATTGCAATTCCTCGTGTTTCGTTCTGGCTGGGACTCAACAGAAGGGCGTGGGGTAGATATCTTATTTACTTAAATCCTAGACACAACAACTAACTTCCAGAGTCACGGTATTACCGTCATAGAGTTTTCAGCACAACGATCAATTTTAATGTTTTTCTTTGAGTGTTTTGTTTGTGTTTTGCTTAATTAAAAATAATGACTTCTTGTTACAGAATGGTGTAATCAACGGAGTTATTCTTGGCTTAGAGACCTACATACCCAAATACAAATCTGGTCCCGAAGGTCTTATAGTAAACATATCTTCGACGGCAGGAGTTTGCCCATATTCATTTGTTCCAATTTATTGTGCAACCAAGTTTGCAGTTCACGGAATGACGTTAAGCTGGGGTCTACCTGCTCACTATAATAGAACCCACGTAAGGGTAGTTGGTGTATGTCCAGGTGTAACAATGACACCACTTATAGCAGAAATGGCAAATAGAAATTTGGGGCCTGTTTATGAAAATCTGAAAGATCAAGCATTTGTTAATCCTACTACACAGTTGTAAGTCATGATGCATTTCTTTAATAATAGACTTGATGCAAAAATACAAAATTTAAGAGTGAAATTGACCGATGAAAATTTTAAGATGGCGGCTGGGCACCAAACCAAAAACAAATTAATGGAAAGGAGAGTCTTGTGGCACATCATTTTAAAGCTCGTGACAAGTACTTTATAACCGTAGAATAAAAAAACTAATACCTCTACCTGATACAAAATGACGGCACTTTAAAAGTTACCAAGTACCTGATTTGATTGGCCATATTTCAGAAATTATTGTAGTTAGATGTAGCTACCTAATGTTGCATTTTCTTAACGTTTTTTAAACTCTTAACCACAGAGGTGCCGTTTCCAGAACGTAACCACAGACTACCGGTCATTTTGACCGGTCGTCTTTTTTACTATACGTGGACAGAATAATTTTTGTTTTTATTATTAATGTATACGGATTCGTTTTTAAATATTTTTTAATTGCATTTAATACAGTTTTAAGTACTTTTTGTTAAAAGAGCAATAGATATTGATAAAATTATTTTAATTTTCATATTTTTTTAATCTTTGGACAAACCGCTAAGACTAAAAGCCTAAATACTAACGTACCGTGGGTGTCTTAAGCGAGGTAAGAGGGAGTTTGTTGACACGGGACTTAAATACTTGAAGATTTGGGGAAAGGAAAGACCTCCGCAGGCAGCAGGTTCCATATTCTAGAAACTTTAGTCTTTGTCATTTTTTTTATCTTTGGTCAATCCACGAAGGCTGAAAGCCTAAATACTAACGTACCGTGGGTGTCCTAAGCAGGGTAAGAGGAAGTTTGTTAACACGGGACTTAAAAGTTCTTAAAAGATATAGTAGAAATATTACCCCAGTGAAAAGTTTTTTATTTTTCTTGCTTAACTAAACCAGACGAAACAAAATATTACCAGAAAAAAGTGCCCTCGTACCTTAACACTTTTAAAATATTTTTTACTCGATTGCGTCAAAATAGTTTTTCTGACAGATTTTTGTCAAAATAAAGCGAATTTTCCATTTGGCTAAAACATATTATTATTAATGTTTAGAAATACTTTAAAAATGATGATAGCCCTCATAAGTTAGACACCTGAAGCCTTAAAAAATGTTGGTTCTAGAAACCTGCGGCAACTCCGATTTTGACGAAATTTGGTATACGGGGTTTTTGGAGCGCTGATCACGAATCTGAAGAATTTTTGGCGGAAACGTTTCGTTCTTAAGATATTTATCATCAGACTTAATATTTAAACTAATCTTAATTTAAAGCTAAAGTGGCACACAATATTTGATTTATGCCTTTTAAAACCCCGTTCTTTTACGTATTTTACGTTATTTTTGCATTTAATTGCATAGCTATACTTTGAATCACTTCAATCCCAGTGTGCCATGAATCCCTATGTGTATGTATGGTTGCCGCATTGTCAAAGAAAAGCCACGCAATTCAATGCAAAAATAATGTAAAAAACGTAGAAAAACGGGGTGTTAAAAGGTAAAAATTAAATATTTTGTGACACTTTAGCTTTAAATCAAGAATTGTGTGTAAAAAGAAGGGGGAATATAGTGAAGATAAGCTTAGTTTAAATTTGAATTTTGATGATGAATATCTCGAGAACAAAACGTTTCCGCCAAAAAAATCTTTCAGATTCGTGATTAGCGCCCCAAAAACCCCGTATACCAAATTTCGTTAAAATTGAGTTGCCGCAGGTTTCTAGAAAATTACCAAATTTTTAAAAGTAGGTACAAAACATAATTTTAAAAAATCAATGTCCATCAAAAGCTTCAGACGCATTGTATAACAATAATGTGACCCAAAAAGTAGCAGCAATTATATTTAAAAATAAACATTAAAAGCCTAATTACATTCATGATATAAATTAAAGACTTTATGAAGGAAAAAAATTGTTACCACTGATACAATTTTACATAGATTAAGGGAAATTTTTTCGATGTTTCTTTTGAGCTGCCTAACATACGTATGAAGAGGATTTTATTTTCGAATGAATACAACAAAGCAAAGCAAGAGGATCAAATCAACAAATCAGTAAATTTACGCGATATTTGGATTCTATATTTAACAGACAAAAATATAACCACCTTTTGATTAAGTACTTTAAAAACTCCTTTATACTAAATTTTGTGAATAAATTTTAAATAATAAATAAAATACTAAATAGGAAAAATTGCTTTTTAATGTTTCAATAATTATTAGAGCATTACTCTACAATTGTTTCGCCTTTCTAGGGCTTCATCAAGAGTACTTCGTATACTTAATTTAAAAAAGAGAAATATTTACAAACAGAACCATTTAACACGTTTTTCCCAAAAGGTCTATAAAATATTATTAGGGGTTTTATATATCTATCGCTAGAGTCTCTAGATTGTGGAAGCGGCTGCCCGCGGAGGTCTTTCCTTCCCCCCAAATCTTCAAGTATTTAAGTCCCGTGTTAACAAACTCCCTCTTACCTCGCTTAAGACTCCCACGGTACGTTAGTATTTAGGCTTTTAGCCTTCGTGGTTTGTCCAAAAACACTGTTAAATACATATTTATTTTTAGGCCAGAAGAATTAGCTCCAGGTGTAATGCAAATTATTGAAAAAGCACCATCGGGAACAATGTGGGTTATTGAGGGAGGTCAACCACCATACCAGTACGTTCTGCCCAATCGTAATGAAATACCCAAAGTACATCTTGAATAAAACCAAATATTATTGTATTTTATAATAAAACATCTTATTTTATAGTAGCTGATTTTTGCTAGGCAGCTTTTAAACTTAAATAATAAAGTGCTTAAAATTACAGTTTTTTTCCTTACTCGAGTAAGGAAAAGTTTACCATTTTTGTACGGCAATATTTACCTAATGGTTGAGTTTATAAAACAAACTACCCTTTATTTTAGGCAAAGAATCACCTTCTAACCTTTTTTACCCTGTATAATTTTACATCATAAATGTATAATACACTTAAATTATGACGGGTTTTCGATATATTAACAACATGTTCAATGACTTACAAGCAATAATTGACGTACACTGTGGTATGGTCAACATATACTAAGTTTCGTTTAAAAGAAACTTACTTGACAAAAAAAAATGTTGATAGGACATCTTAAATATTTAGTGTTTTCAAATAAACAGTTTAAATACAGAGCTTTGTTTTGTATCTTTCTACGGGTCAACGTTATTTTATCTATAAAGAGTATTGGGACACATTGTATATTGGACTGGGCCAAAAAAACGATTTTTTTTTCAAACGGTACTGCAAAAATATAATTTTTTCCGTGACGGGAAAAAAATTTGACATTGTGTCTCAGTTAACAGGTACTAAAATGTGACTTTTCATAAAATTACTTTTTGCCCTTGGGAAAAATTGAGTACTTTTTTCCGGACATACATACACGTAAGTAAAGGTAAATATTTCATTTTAGAATAACTTATTATACAGAACTTACATTTCCTTTATATTAGGAGTCCAATCAGATATTTTTATAATATTCCAAATAACTACTAAACTATCGCTTTTTCAATTTTTTTATTTTAATTCGTCAAATTACACAATTACATTTACAAATACTAAATAATTTCCTAAGGGGTTTCCATAGTAATTCAAGGTCTAATTATGTTTCAAATATACCAGTAGACCAGTTTAAAACTTCAAATTTCTTTTGATTAATTTTCTAACTTAAAAATTATGTTTTTTTAATAATTAGTCGTCGTTTTTTTCCCATCACAGAATAAAATTGTGTATTATACACGCATTTGATAACAATCACAGAATAAACTGGGATGCTTCAAGCATTTTAGCAAAGGAAACTTGTTCTAAAAAACGCAAAATAAAAGAAAGAGAGTATATATCATTATCATTATCATTATTATTATATATAATAAAACTAAGTTGATAAAATGTGCGTGCCGATAAAACTTGGAAAGGAGTCCCGATACGATAAAGGGACTTATATAGTGTGATAGCCCTTTATCCCCTCTCGAACAAGAAAGTTCCCGTTTAACCCTAAACGGCGTATTTTTAAAGATATAAGGACTCTTCAACTTGAAAATTAACTGTAGTGGCGCCATCTGTTGTCGAGTATTTGAACTTCATTCAGAACAACGGTTATTTGGGTCTCATATCAACTCCCGAGCGAAGCCGGGAATCATAGCTTAAATAAAGATACCTAAGTGTGTAGCATCAATATCAGTTAATTTAAATAATACATGGCTATCTTTGCTGGCTAGGAAAACTAGAAATCAACTAACCTATTACCTTTTTGTATTATAAATAATAAAAACACCAGTTATGTCTGTCAATTATGACACTTATGTCAAAAATAATATCAGAATTTTCTAAAGTTTAAAAATTATTTGTTTTTTAAATTTTAAACTTAAATATTAGTTAACTTTTAACATTTTTATTTTACTTAATTTTACCTTGACAACGGTGGCAGATTTGCCACCGAAACGTCAAATTTTTATTAGAATTTGTTGGGATTTTTGGGGGGTTTTTGTCTTTATTTTATTTCAAGCGTCCGGCCAGTTTATGGGGGTCAATAGGGCTGAGCAGGATCAGCTCGCTCTATCCCGAGATCAGAACCAAAGAGGTCCAATTTTTCCCTAGATTAAGGCGTGTATCCAACGAATTACCATCGAATACACGGGAAAAATGTTAAATTTTAGCTTTTGGTTTATTGTTTGCCTTCGCTTCGTGTCGGGAGACAACACAACTTCGAGCTAAAATCTAAGGCTTTTTCCTTGTGTAATAAATAACTATTATGATGATAAAAAAATCCATTATAAAAGTAAGAGCCCTAAATATTATTTATTAAGAGGTCTTGATCGCGACTAACGTTTTTGGAAAACAATCTTTTTCTGTATGTATAACTCGTAAATTGTTTATTTATAAAAAAATTAAATAACACACATTAAATAAATAATAGTTTAAAAAACTAAAAACACGCTTTATATGCAACCGAACTAAAAATTAGAAAATAATTTTTCATTACAAAGAGTTTGTTACTTCAGAGTAAAAAGCGTGGGGTGCATTTTACTATTTTTCATAACTTTTCCCTCATAGATATTTGCAAATAGAATAATTATAACATTTAATATATTAAGCACCCCACGCTTTTATTCTGAAGTGACAAACTCTTTGTAATGAAAAATTATTATCTAATTTTTAGTTCGGTTGCATATAAAAGCGTGTTTTTTAGTTTTTTAAACTAATATTTATTTTTCATTTTTTAGTTCGATATGCATGTATGTATGTATGCATGTATGTATGTATGTATGTATGCATGTAAGACTGAAACTGCACGCATGCGCAGATCATTCGCCTAGCTCTAGCTCGCTTACTCTTTTACAGAGGATCTGTAAAGGAATTTATTTATCCTGGCGGTCTTAATCAGGATAACGGGATACTGTTTTTAAATTATTGCATTGTCATCGGTCCTTGATACGTGTGCAAAGTTTCAAAGAAATTGAATCGCTGGGAGTTGGTAAAAATTAGGCTCAAAGATTCCGTTACATAGATAGATAGATAGATAGATAGATAGATAGATAGATACAACCCAAGCTAATAAAGGCGTGTTGAAAAGACCTAAATTTCTTATAAAAATCTCTCTTCGTAGATTATTGTCAAATAAGCCGTTTCTATGTAATCGGGCTTTGAACATTGAACTTTTTTTTTTTTTTGATATGGATTTTTCATACTATTACGAAAATTTGATGCGCTACAAAGAAGATCTTTAATAATTTTATAATAAATTTACTCCTTCAAAAGATATTTGACTTTGAAGATGAACCCAAAAGTATTAAATATTATTAGATACCTATTTACACGTAGGTATGTAAATTTTAAAGTAAATTTTACCTATTTACCTATTTTCTGTTGCAAATATAAAATAGGTATATTTTAATTAGGCATAATAAAACAAACATGACATGGTATAATTTTCTGTAACACTGTTACATGAAAACCGACAACAATGCGTTAACAAACACAGTTATTATTAAAATAACAAACACAGTTATTATATAAATAACAAACAAGACAAATCGTAATAAACAAGCTTTATGTATTTTATTAGGCTTTAGCCTGTAATTTAAAGTAAAACTAAAACCCAATTAACTTTACATAACTTGTATAGTAGCCTAAATGATATTTAACACTTGGTTAGTCGCGTCTAAAACCTCACAAAGGTGGTCGCAATGTATCTGTGCGATACCACAAAATATTTGAAAAATAAATGTATAAATTT
>JACEGR010005014.1:0-79019 GCA_014170235.1 Listronotus bonariensis | reverse complement strand
ATAATCAACTGAAATTGGTTTTAACCATTTCATTTAGGCGTTTTTGGTTTACTTTGATGAGTTTGTCATCAATCATATTATGGAAGCTGTTTTCTACAAGACAGTGTTAGTTAATGAAATAGGATGTATTTTAAAACTGGTGTGTATACTCGGGTGACCGGATCTCATATAGGGGAAAAAATATCGGAATTTTGTTCGTCTGGACCCCACAAAACGATTCTCCTTTTCAGATATTGAGATAGCCAAAATTTGAGCTCGATTAAACGACGTTAACCCGTGCCGCTCGTCGCTCAAAGTTTGAAAAAACGATTTTTTTGCCAAAAGCTGACATATGAAGCCATAACTCCAGAACAGTAAATTATAAAAACGCGCTTAATTTCGCAAAAGAAAGCTGATGTTATTCTTCAAAATTTATATTCTATACATAATTGTTGTTAATTTAAGTCAAACCGAGTTACAACAGCCTTTAGCCCCAAAAACGTGACCTGGAACCACTAGGAGCATACTTCGTATATTTTGTTATTAAGTGATAAATTTTGCTTTTTTGCTATATTTTTTAGTTTAAGGTAGAAATATAATAAAATAAACAAGTAATACTGATAAATGACATTTTTTATTTTAAAATATAAAAACAGGTATACATATACTTATAAAACAGACATAGAAAAGATACAGACGTTGTACCTACATAAGTTGATAATTTTACATTGTTATCTAATCTTCTATAGTTTCTTCTTGGATTTGTCGGTTCATTTTTGCAAGTTCCTTGAGTGAGCCTTGATTTCTTCAGCTCGAGACAACCTGAGATCCACTCCAGTCATGGAACCTGGGCGGCCCTTCTGCCTCTGTTTCACGAGAAACGCCTTATCTTCTTCCGATTTCATCAGAGTCAAAGCATCTTGTTGGGCAGTATCAAAGAGATCATCCAACTTTTCAACAAACTGTTTAAATTTGTTCTTGACCGTTTCCGATGTTTTCTTCCGGTCTTTTGAAGAGTTCTCCACTCGGCGGGAAGTTTTTCCAGCTTAGTAATTGCATCTTGTTCATGTTTAGTCGGGATTCGAGCTTTCTCCCAAAAAATTAACACTTCTCGTATGGCAAGTTTCGCTGATTCTCTTACAGTTAATTTCACAGTACGTAAATTATAAAATAAAACACACAAAACTTGACGATTTGAGGGTAGTTTAAAACCAGTGATCTGGTGAATCGGATAGCCCACAAGAAATATTTTGTCCTTGGTCCGACTTTGTACACCTGATGCGGATGCCATTTCAGAATTTGATGTACTGTAAAAATATAGTTATAAAAACAATAACACACACTTGGAAAATTAAAAAAAAAACTTAAAATATCTTTACTAGATAATTGTTGGATTTAACCAGCTCAAAGGCAACTTAGAAACTAAACTGAATAAATAAAAGATGATTGAACCCTGAAATAAAATCACTAATCACTTTCTTGGAATCCCTAAAATAGAAATTAGATTCACCCTCCTTTTTACCTGCCAAATGTGTCTTTCTTTGGTAAACTAGACAGGTAATCTCCGAGGTAATCCCTATGTAATTAAAAGATTAAATTTGAACAAAAGGCTCTTTATGTTTGAAAATTGAGTTCCAAAATACGTTTTGACAAAAAAGTGTTAATTCCTAGGCACATTATGTAAAAACCCGTAAAATTCTTAGAATACTCCCAAACTAGCTCCTACTGGTATCAGGTCGCGTTTTTGGGGTCAAAGGCTATTGTAACTATGTTAGACTTAAAATAACAACAATTGTGTATAGAATATAAATTTTGAAGAACAACATTAGCTTTCTTTTGAGATATTAAGTATGTTTTTATTATTTACAGTTCTGGAGTTATGGCTCCATATGTCAGCTTTTGGCCAAAAATTTGTATTTTTTCAAACTTTGAGCGACGAGCGGCACGGGTTAACGTCGTTTAATCGAGCTCAAATTTTGGCTATCTCAATATGTGGAAAGGAGAATCGTTTTGTGGGGTCTGTAATGTGATAAAACAAATAGATAACATAAAAGAGTAGTTTTTATATTTATAACTTTTAACATATAACTGACAACTTATTTTATTAATTATTAATGTCTATTCCTTTCTGGTACCACAGGTATTTTCCATATACAAGGTACATAACATGTCACATGTCCTCCTTTAAAGATCAAGCCTATTTGGTTGCTTTATTATTCTTCCCGTTTTAGATCGCTTAACATTTCTGTCATCTAGAAACTTTTCGTGTTGTTCATTTAACGTGTTTTCTTCATAAAGACTGGGAGGAACATCATTCTCGTTTTGCATTTTCCTTTCCATGCTGCTTTCTATATCTTGAGAACAGGTTGCTGGTTGAGAGTTAATTGGATGCCCATACTCTCTCGAAATGTTTTCCTCATTTTGTTCATTATTATATATTCTTGATTCTTCTATTTCTGGTAAGTCATTAAATGTATAAAAATTTTTAGGATTTTGAGTCCTATTTTCTTTTATAATACTGCTATCTCTGGTATGTCTTCGTCTTCGAAGATGAAAGCGATTTCTTCTATAAACACCCCATCGTCAGTCTGAACAATATAGCTCCGTGGATTATTATCTTTCTTTATAACTTTACCAGGTACCCAATTTCTAACCGATTTTTGAATCATAATTGGTTCATTTCCTTTAAGTTCCTGATGTGATCTTGTATTTCGACTATTATAATAAACTGTAGTTTTATGTTGCTGTTGATTTAGTTTTGTTAATGTGTTTTCTGTATTAAATTTTGGTTTTAAAATATGTCTTGAGCATGGTACTAGATTTCGTATTTTTCTTCCCATTAACATTTCAGCAGGAGATGGCAAATTTTGCTTTGGTGTACTGTTATATTCTATAACTATAAGATACGGATGCTTGTCTGGAGATTTTGAAATAAGTCCTTTTATTATTTGAATGTGTCTTTCGATAAAACCATTGGATTGACTGTAATTTGGACTTGAAGTTTTATGAGATATATCAAGATCTTTTAGAAAGTTTTGAAAGTTTCTGGAATCAAATGGTGGACCATTATCTGACATTATGACAGTTGGCAAACCATGAGCTTTAAAAATGTTTAATAGTGCATCAGCCACTAAATTGTAATCTTTTTTAGTTAATACAATAATATCTATAAATTTGGAGTGATAATCACAGGCAACTAAATAATCTTTTCCATTTACTTTCATGAAATCGATGGCTATTTTTTCCCAAGGAAGTTCTGGTACATCATGTGGCTGAAGTTGTTCTTTTGAGTTTGTTTTAGAGTAACCGAGACATGTTAAACATGAAGATATCATTCTAGATATATGTTCATTAATATTAGGCCAAAAAACTGAATCTTGAGCTCTTTTTTGACACGAAACTATACCTTGATGTACTGTGTGTAATTTATTCAGCACGTTTAGTCGATGATCTGAAGGAACAATTAATCGATTTTGCTTAAATAAAAATCCATTAACTTCTATTATTTCATCTTTATAAGGAAAATATGGCCTGGCTTCTTTCTTTACTAATGATATTTTATTAGGCCAACCATTACGAATGTAGTCTTTTACTTGTTTTAATTCAATATCTTTTTCTGTACTATTAATAATTTCTTGACATGTTTTATCAGATGCTATCACAACTGAACTTATATGGAAATCATCTAAATAATCTGTTTCTTTGTAATTTTTTAAAGGAGCTCTCGACAATAAATCTGGTATATATAGTTCTTTCCCTGGTATAAACTTTAAATTCATATTATATTTTAACAGTCGAATAACCATCTTTTGTAATCTTGGAGAAAGTGAATCAATTGGTTTATTTATTAAACCTAATAGAGGTTTATGATCTGTTATAGCTGTAAAGGGACGACCATATAAATAATAATGAAAGTGTTCACAACCTAGAGTGATAGCAAGCAATTCTTTTTCAATTTGTGCATAATTTCTTTGAGCTGCATTTAGGGACATTGACCAATATGCTATAGGATGACCATTTTGACTTATATGGCCCCCAAGCCCATACTGACTGGCATCTGTTGCCAACGTAACGTTTTCATTAGGATTGTAACATTTAAGCACAGGTGCTTGACAAATTAAATTTTTTATCTTCTTGAAAGCTATATCTTGTGGACTATTAGGTTCCTAATACCATTGAGTATCCTTTTTAATAAAATTCTAAGAGGAGCAGTAACTTCCGATAGGTTTTTAATAAATTTTCCTAAAAAGTTTACCATTCCCAAAAATGTCTGTAATTCTTTAATATTTGATGGGTTTTCCATATTTTTTATTGCCTCTATTTTTGTTTGATCAATTTCTATTCCATTTTCCGATAAGGTGTGACCCAAAAACTAATTCTCTTTAATGCTAACTGGAGTTTTTCTTTTTAAATTTTACATTATAGTTTTTAGCACGTATTAACAAACCTTCTAATCTTTTATTATGTTGAGTTAAATTTTCTCCAAATACAAGAATATCATCCATATAAGCAATTGTGCCTTCTAGGCCCTCTATCATATCATTTATATATTTTTGAAAAATTTCTGATGCATTTGACAGACCATATGGTAAGCGAGTAAATTTATATTGGCCAAACGGAGTAATAAAAGTACATAGATTAGTGCAATTTGGGTCTAATGGAATTTGGTAAAAAGCGCTAGATGCATCTAAAACTGTAAAATATTTTGCCTTACCGATTTGGGCAAAAATGGAGTCTAATGTAGGTAGTTCCAGTCTTTGTCTTATAATATACTTGTTGAGGGGTCTTGGATCCATACACAATCTTATTGAACCATCATTTTTCTCTTGAATCGTCATAGCATTCACCCAATCTGTAGCCTCTTCTACTTTTACAATGATTCCTTCGTCTTCAAGGTTTTTTAGTGCTTCCTTTACTCGGTCATGTAATGCAATAGGAATCTTTCTACATCTGGCAATATTTGGTACCGCATTATCTTGTACTTTTATTATGCAAGGTTTACTAAAACATCCAAGGCCCTTGAAAACATCAGAATATTTATTAATTAAAAATTCGGTCGATTTTATATCATCGTCACAAACGTGTGTTTTGTTTTCATTAACAACTAAGTTTATTCTTTGAATAAGTTGCAACTATATACATGCGTTAAGACCAAGAATAGGTTCAAAATTTTCTTTTAATATGTAGAAATCAAAATATTTTTCTATGTTTTTATATTTACATTTTAAATGACACATTCCAAAAGATCTAATTTATTTTTGTTATAAACAAGTAATGTTTTCGTAGGTTTAAAAAGTTTTGGTTTATTTATAATTTTATTATATAAATGAAGAGGTAAAATGTTAGCTTGACTGCCTGAATCCAATTTAAAATATACATCCAAATCACTTACGTTAATTTTTTCAATCCATTCTTTTAAATTATTGCCAAAACTGACTTCATGTACCTGACTTTTTTCTACGACTGTTTCTAGATTTAAAAACTCTTCCTTACAGTCATCTATTAATACATTATTAGTTTCATTTGTGATACCATGAACGTTTTTATTTTTGCAACATGAAGCATAATGATTTGGCCTCTTGCATTTTAAACATAATTTTCCCCAAGCTGGACAATTACCAAATACATGACTGGTATTACATCTAAAACACGTTTTCTTTCCTTTAAATTCTGGAGCCTGAATATTCTGAGACCTATTTATATTCTTATCCTTGTTTATAGCCTGTAATTTGTTTATTTCTATATTTGATGTGGATTGAGAAATGATTTTGACTTGCTTTCTTGATTCTTCTTCTGCACGGCATATGTCAATACACTTTGCTTTGCTGTCAAATCTTTTATACTTAATAGTCTTTCTCTAAGTGAGTCATTGGTAATTCCACATACTATTCTATCCCGTATTAATGAGTCTGATAAGTCACCAAAATTACAATTTGCTGCCCGTTGTTTTAGCATTATCACATATTCATCAATTGGTTGTAATTCTGTTTGATTGCATGTAAAAAATAAAAATCTTATGTAAGTTTCATTTTTATAAGGTTGAAAATGTTCTGACAGTTTTTCCAAAATTACTTTTACAGTTTTTTCCTCATCCTTTTGTGTAAATTTTATTGTATTATATACTTCTATACCATAATCTCCTAATAAATGTAACAACGTAGCTCTCTGCTTTGTAACTGAAGCTTTGTCTAATTCAGAAGCGATCCAATATAACTCAATTTTCTGCTGCCATTTTATCCACGAGATTGCAGGATCAGTTCCCGGCTCAAACTCTTTTGGAGGATTTAATAATATGCTGGTCATTATAGTTGTTGGAAGTTTAATTTTCCGTTTTCACGCTGCCACCATGTAATGTGATAAAACAAATGGATAACATAAAAGAGTAGTTTTTATATTTATAACTTTTAACATATAACTGTCAACTTATTTTATTAATTATTAATGTCTATTCCTTTCTGGTACCACAGGTATTTTCCATATACAAGGTACATAACATGTCACAGGGTCCAGACGAACAAAATTCCGACATCGATTTTTTGTGGTCACCCTAGTGTATACTACAAACGACATGCGTTTAAATAAATTTTAATTATTTCTAAAATAATTACCGTAAATTTTCGGTAGATTTTATTAAAAAAAAGAATAATTTTTTATAAATACCTATTTACCTAAAATTTGAAGTTTTTTGTTATGAATGTTCTCAGCTGCCTTTGCTTGTGAAATGGGACACATATCACAGTGGGTTGTTGATGAGGCTAGGTTTCTACAAGGCTCATAACAGGAAATTGTTAAAACTTTTTCTTTGGAGTCCCAATCACCACCTACCAAACCCATTACTTCTGTCAAGTAAGTATGAGCATGAAAATCCATCAGAAGAAGTGTAGGTAAGCTAAGTCTTACTGCATACTCTTGCTAAAATAAACAGTTTTTTAATTCTAACTTATTTACTTAATGTTATTTTGTAAATGTAAAACCATTTTTTGATTTTGTGTGAATTGGTAAACACAAGAAAATTACGTTTAAGTAATATGACTTACAAAATGCATGTATTCTAATTCTTTGTATGTTTGCAGCATATACAGGGTGTCCAGTAAAGCAACCGACAAACTTTAAGGAGTGATTCTATTATAAAAATTAGAAAAAAACATCATATAAACATGTCCTAAACGTCTTAGTTTTTGAATTACAGGGTTAAAAGGTTTAATTTTTTTTTAATAACGTACCCATTCAGATATTTTTAAAAAACTTTTTACTTTTTTCGGCATAAAAGAAAAAAATTAGCATTGTCGTCCATGAGTGTTTTGGGGTAAATATTTTTTTATATTATGAAAAAAAGTTACGTCAATGCATTTTTCCAAAATAAAAATCTTTTTTAATTCCCCGTTTAGTTTAGATCAAATTTAATTTATTTTAGAAAAATGCAGTGGCGTACCTTATTTTCTTACAAAATATTTACCTTAAACCCCTCATGGACGAAACTGATAATTTTTTTCTTATATGCTAAAAAATTCTTTGGTGCAAAGCGTACGTGTCCCAATTAAAAAAAATAAAATAATGGGTGTTAAAGTTACTATAAAAAAAAAACATTTTATTACCAAGTAGTTCAAAAACTAAGACGTTTAGGACATATGTTTATATGAAGTTTTTTTCCTAATTTTTATTTTAAAATCACCCCTTCAAGTTTGTCGGTTGGAGTTACTGTACAGCCTGTATATTCTGGACACTTTAAATTTAGAAAAACACCTGAACAAAAGTTTTTTACATTGGTTTAAAAAGTCAGTAACCATAGTTACTGACTAGGTATTTTTGTTAATATACAGTCCCCAAAGTATAGTTGAGGTTAATAAAAATATATATATATTTTTACAAGATCTTCCTGGTCCCAAGAGTTTAAGAAATGGTCTTCTAGATATTAGATCTCAGCTTTCAATATTAGCGGAATAAAAATACCCATAGGTTCCAATACTGAATAGTAATTTAAATATTTAGGTTTTACCTCTTTTACCCTATTCAAAATATAAATAACAATGGTAATCCACTTTGAATGTTAAAAGTAAAAATTATTTGGTTTTAATAGTAAGAATACATACACAAAGGTGTTGTCAATGTTTAAAATTGAATGTAATTTTGTCAAGGAATTATAATATTTATTACCGATTTCTCATCTGTAAAAGGTCTACAGTATATAAGACGTATTGACGGTTTTTTAACATAGGATCTCGGCTTTGCCGGTTCTTCATTTATTATAGTAGTATTAATTACTTGACCTTGTTCACCATGTACCAGCGTACATCCTCCCTCACCATCCTGAAAAATAAAAACAACTTATTTACGTTACAAAATAAAATTTAGTAACTACTGGTTTTATCACTCCTTTCACTGTATGCGCATTATTTGTAAAACTTCTTCAAAATTTGGCAGTTAATCTAGCAATATAAAATTTGTACTTACATGAGTAAACTTCTTTTTAATTCTTTGCCTTGGTCCTAACTCAGTGGGTTCCCTCGATCCCAATGTTTTGATCATTTTTATCGATCTCTGTTTGGCTGGATAGGATATTTGAACCATGTTATAAAGAGGGCGTTCATATTTTGTTTGCTCTGAAAAATAATAACTAAATTAATTGGCAATTAAAAACTCAGATTTTAAAGTACTAGGCCAGTTTACACGTTAATATTTCGTTAAACAATATAGTATTGAAATTAAAGTAACACTGTATTAAGTAACAAATATTTTACCAAAATTTAAATTTATAAAAATTACCACATCCAAAATTTATAGCTCCAATTTGTTCTAACAAATAGTGAATTCTGCTTATGCAGGTTACATCTCCACAATTTTTTAGACCTAGCCGCATCGACGTCTTGGTAACATAATTTGGTTTTGAAGACTGCCAGCTGTTGATGATGTGATTTCTTATCTAAAAATAAATACAGGTAAATAATTAAAAAACACTTTAACATTGACATTAAAATGTGACGTCCAAAATTCATAAGACAAGATATCGAGGTCGAGTAAATTTTGAGTAAAAGGGTGACACTTAAACTAATTTTTAGCATAAAAATAATTTTTGTCACGTGACCTAGTACCAAGGGAGCAATAGCAACTTTTTTCAAATGGTAAGGGGGGTCATATGGCACCTCGTTTTAAAGGTCCTTTGATTTTCCACTCTACGATACTTTAGTTTATAAAAATAGATCCAGCTATCCCAGACTTTGAAATTTGACTTAAATAGTGTAAAATCAAAGGGGTTTTAATGGCATTTGCTTGTAAGTCTAGAACGACTGGGCCGATTTTAAAAAACATGCTTGTAAGTCTAGAACGGCTGGGCCGATTTTAAAAAACAAAGTGGCGTTAAGTAGAGAATAACAGGGCCGTAACAACGAGGTGCTACATGACCCTCTTTGGAAAAAAGTTGCTAATGCCCGCTTGACAGTAGGCCACGTGACCGTAATCATTTTTATGCCAAAAAGTAGTTTAAGTAACACCCTTTTAAACAAATTTTATCCGACTTCGATATCTTGTCCTATTCAAAAGTTATGAAAGATGGAACTTTTAAAAACCGAAATGTATGTACAAATTGGAGCTAAACTACAAACACTTGTAATTCTAAAACGAATATGCCGATTTTTAAAAATAAAACGGCGATAGAGAATTAAAAGGCCCTTAAAACGAGATGCTACCTGACCACCCTCCCTCTTACATTGGAAGAAAAAAGTTGCTAATGCCCCCTTGACACTAGACCACGTGACCAGAATCATTTTTATGCTAAAAAGTAGTTTGAGTGACACCCTTCTACCTAAACTTTACCCTATCTCGATATCTTGTCTCATTCAAAAGATTAAGGGGAGGGGGAGAACGAAAGTTTGTCGAAAGGTAAAACTTGGCAACAGAGTAAATGTAGATAAGAACGGTAAAATAGATTTCTAAAAGAAGAACCGAGAGAAAATAACCAATAAAAAAATGCAATGGACCAAAAGGCAAATGGGTCTTGGTTACTAGTCATTTGATGTAATTATTTTGTGCAATAAAGAACATTTAATTAAATAAAACATATTATTATTACTTAAAAAAGTAAAAACAGCTTTAATTCAATTAAAACCTTCATCTGTCTGCTACCTTCCTATTGCTGCCTACTAGTATCAGGTCTATTTGATAAAATATAAAGTAAAACTGTAGTGTTGATTTAATATCTTAAATTTATTTAAAAAAGAATATCTATAATAAAAAATATAATAATTAAAATAAATACTATATAAAAACCAGGTATTATTGTACTGATCCGCAGTAAAGGCCTTAATTTCTTGAATTTGTGTTTCAGTTATTGTTAAATCAAAATTGTTTAACACGGTTAACAATTTCTTATCATTTTTTCCAACCATTTCAATAGAATACCAAGTGTTCAAATAGATGGTAAATCTTGTGGTTCTTTTCTTTCCGTCTTAAAAGCAAAAGGTTTAAAAAGACTACAACTTACAGGATTTATGTCCATTTCTTGTAGCTTCATAAGAAAATTACAAAATTCCGTTTTGTCATTATAGTATCGGTGGCTTAGTATTAAATAATTTACCAAGTCCTTCGTCGTAACACTGGGTTATAAATATCAACATCGTCTATTATTTCCATTTTTTGATCATATCGGCACTTGATATCACCAGTAAGGGTTAAATAATATTTACTTTTTACTGAAATTATTGCAGTACAATATCAGAAATTAACTAAATGTCACATGACTGTCATCCACTGACGTCTTCAATTATTTGTAAAAAGTTTTGTTAGATACCACAATATCGAACGAAAATTTATTTGTCGAATGGGCCCTATCCACTCAAAAAATGTCGAATACAAAATTTCGAAAGTGACATTCGAGAATACAGATTTTCGATGTGAATGATTTTTATGTGACATTCCATTGATCTCGCATGTGAGATAATGTATTCGAGTTTCGAGAATAGACCTCCAGAGTCGAAAACTTAACCGTTTTCGTTCGACGTTTTTTAATGATCGAAACTTTTCATTAACAGTCTTTCAGACTTAAAAACTATAATTTAATCGTCAAGTTGTGTGCCAGATAACTAGACCATCTGGTGTCGCAGAATCCATAACACAACCAAGAAAGAGTCCCCTTCTACTAACGGAGCGACCAGCCAAGGTCAGTGATACTTTTAAGAGTTTTTGTGGGTTCGGTACGCGATTTTTAATTTAAAATTTTATTTTCAGTTAATATCATCATTAGTGTTAATAAAAATACAGTACATTTATTTCGATATATTTATTTAATAGTGAAGGCCACTTAATTGCACATTCATGTTTAAAACTTTGACAACAAATAATTTCTAGCTTTTCGAACGCCATATGGTATTTTTAAGGCAATTTGCGAATTTTTTGGTCCAAAATTTAAATGCATGGAAGTAGTTTTTTACATTCTCTAAAAATGTATTCATAATTATTTTAACTTTTAGTATATCTTCTTGGTAGTCGAATAAATTTGTTATTAAAAATTGGAAGAAACAATGAAAGTACCTTTACCTTGTGACAATCGCCAAGCAACTTACTATTCTAAATGGATTTATTCTAGTGTGTTCAGCTTTTAAAAATATTCTTTTAATTTATTTATTTTCCTTTGGTTACAAAGAGGACTACATGTCCGAAAGTAGGGATAACTACTAACAATTCACTTGTAAGACTTAAAATAGATGACCGGGTGTACATGTTTTTATTAATATTATTAAATAATAAATTAACAAAAAACATTTACCTTTAAATATCTTTCTGGTGTCTTAGATGACCTTCCCTCAAAGAATTCAAAATGTACTAGTTTTTCCAATTCAGTTACAATATGCAAATCCAATTTAACTTCAGCGGTGGGTTTCTCTAATGTAGTCAATTGCTGGGCCACATTTTTATCCATGTGAGACAAATCAAAATCTTTTTCAGATTCTTTTACAATGTTTTTACAAGTGGTAGTACTTAAGTTTGTCTGACATAATGGTTTCTCAACCACTTTGGGCTGATTATTTGTAAAATAATTCTGATTATCCTTAGTACTTATTGTAGCAGATTTATTGTCTGAATGTGTTTCTTCCACATCTTCTATATCTATACTTATATCACTGGAATCGTCTTCGACATGTTCGATTTTTACCTAAAATAAAAAGAACCTTAGTACCATATTTATTAAACAAAAAAGAAAATTAAATTTAAAGCAAATTACATAAACAACCACAAGATCTCCCTTTCATTTTCGTTTCCTGCATTAGGGTATTTATGTATCTACTTATTTTTTGTCATAAATAAACTTTATTATTAATATTATTATTATTATTATTATTAAGTAAATTTTATAGGTAAAGGCTAGCAAATATAATTTAAAAAATTTAAAAACATTGTAAAAAAGTATTAGTGACAAAAAGAGCCATACCTTAAAGTTGTTAGTTTGTACCAGGTGTCAATTTATAAATTTACATCTCCTTACCTTTTTCTTTTTTATCGTACAAAATAATTAAAAATATCAGTTTGTTGGTTTAATTTTGTAGTTTCCGAATTAGTAATAAGATTTTTATTATCTCTTGAGATTCATAGGGTATGACAAAAAGTATGATTTTTAAAAATAAAACACCCTATATATTATTTTACCATTAAAAATATATTTTAAAAAACCTTTAAAAATACCACATGTTATATACCTATCTCAATTAGTTTTTAAAATATGGCCATGCAAATCTGAAGAATAATTTTTAATTCCCGTTAGAAACGTAAAAACTTACACCCCTAACTTTTTTATTTTTCACCGTATAAAAGTAATAAAAACACCATTTTGTTAGGATGATTCTGTAGTATTTGTATCTTTCATTAGAATTATTTTTTCTTTTAAGATATACAGGGTATGGAACACCCTATATATTGAATTACCATTTAAAAGATAATTTAGAGAGCGTTACAAAAATACCATATTTTATGGGTATATCTTTGATAGTTTTGGAAATATGGCAATTATTGGTCAATTATTGCCTTATACAGGGTGTTTAAAAAACATGGACCATCGCTCGTGGGGTAATTCTTAACTAAAAAATAATAAAAAAAGGTCTATGCACATGGGTCCGGAATCGCATGATTTCCGATATACATGGAGTTAAAGTCACATTTTTTTTCAAATGACTTAAAACCCGGTGATCACTTTCAACATTTTCTTTAGCTTTAATCCAATTGTACATTGTACAAAAACAAGAGTTTTGAATAATCATTGTGTCTCTACGATTACTTTTTTCATTACGCTGCCGAATCGGTACTTTGCACATTTTTATAAAATTAACCATATCTGCTAAGGGAAACCCTAAACGAAAAAATACCAAGTGGTAACTTTTGTGGCTTATGTAATAAGCTTCATAACTGGTGAATCAAAATTGGCAAAAGTCAGTGGCGCACATAGTGTTTCTTTAAATACATATTTACAGTTACCCCGTAGGCACGCCACTGCCGCAGCTGTAAGCAGATTTTTACTTAAAACTATGCACTTTATTAATAAACTTTTGGTGATATTTCGTTAAACAACAGAAATATTGGACTTTCTGGGACAATTGGGCCCCCTGTATATTAAGTCTAGTATTTTTTAAAGCTCTTTTAAAGATCTTTTTATTAGAGATATAATATACAGGGTTATCATACTTTTTGTCCTACCCTGTATATTTTAAGAAATATTAAAAATCTAATAATTGATTCAGAAATTACAAAATTAACCCAACAAACTGATATAATTATTTATCTTGTACGATAAAAATAAAAAGTTAAGGGGGTGTAAATTTATAACTTGACACCCGGTATTTGACACATGCCCGATGGTTAAATTGCATACAGCGAATTTTTTTAATGCCCCCACCAACCTTTATTTTTTTAATGGATCAAAATAAAAGATTAAAACTTCAGAAAACAAAATTAATGTATAAAAACTATATTTTAGAGTGAAATTACCAGATAAAAATTTTAAAAATGGCTGCTGAGCAAAAAAAAATGAAAAGGGTAAAGTGACCACATTTTTATTCACACAATGCGAGGCAGAATGGGAAAGAATAAAATAAGAATAAAAATAACTTATTTTGTGTCCTAAAAAATTAAAAGGGCAAGAAAAAAAAACAATGGTTCTCATCTGCGATAAAACGTTCCATGTATAGGGTGCAGATTTCTATGCAATTGCAGGGTATCTATATTTTATAAAAAAGGGTAAAATAAATAGAAAAATGGGTTTTTAAAAAGTAAAAATTAAATATTAAGTGCCAATTAACCTTTAAATCCAAAATTGTTTTGATTATGGATATCTCAAAAACGAGACGTGGTCGACTAATTTTTTTAGATTCGTGATCAGCGCCCCAAAAAAAGACCCATATACTAAATTTCATTAAAATCGGTGTTGCGTCCTATTTGTAAATAATTACCTTTCGTTTATATCAAAAGTCTTATCACACATTTTTTTAAAATTACATTGATAAAATCATTTCTTTAAAGGTTTGGATAGTAAAGCAAGGTCTAATTTTCGCTTCAAATACAACAGCCGACTAGGGACCGTGTCACGGCGCAATGCTGCAGGGGCGGAAAAATGTTTAATAAAAGGGCGGCTGGTGAGTGAGGGACCTTTTTCTTGCTCTTCAAAATGAAAACGATGAGGAGAAAGAATGTATGAAATAAGAAAAAATAAAGAAATAAGATGGATGAGAACCCTTTTTTTTAGGTTGCTCTTCAAAAATTTTTCAACCCGAAATAACATTTCGCTCTTGTCGGGGCGACAAATTATTTTTCGCACCACAGCGCCAGATACCCTAGGAACGGCACTAATTCTACGGTTATAAAGTACAGGTCGGGAGCTTTAAAATGATGTGCCACAAGGCGCACCGTGATCAAGAGCCATCTTAAGGTTTTCATCTGCCAATTTCACTCTAAAATATAGTATCTACGCAGCAATTTCATATTCTAAACAGTATAAGCCATATTTAGACACATTTCTTTGCAAAATAGTGTACTATTCATAAATGTGTATAATTTTTTTGAAAAATGATTACTTACAATTTCTTCACCTTCACAAATGGGAACAGAAAGTCCCTTGCCAGTTATTATTTCGGCATTTCCAATTTTTGGGTGTTGAGTTGTTTTATCATCAACTTTAAGGTGTTTTTGGCTCGGACGCCCACGTTTTCGGCCATCTACTTTAAATTTGGTTTTAAATTTAAATTTAATAGTCTTCTTTTCCAACTTTTGTTCAAATTGGGGTTTAATAATATTAAATTTTATTTGTCTTTTAGGAACATTACTCTTTTCAAATTTTCTTTTATTAATATTGTCGTTAATTTTTTGAAGTCGTCTACCTGGCGATTTTTCTTTTGGATTGAGAGATGTATTTGAGGAACCACCAGAATATGTTCTTCCAATTTTTTTATTTGACGTTGATGTCACGGTGGGAGATCCTGTACTGACTACTGCAATAACTTCTTCAATACTAGCTGGAATCTAAAACATTGTTTTAAACTGTAAAAATCGTTTGTTTTTTTTTAATAAAAACATATTTTCCTTAAAGACAGCCAATATTAAAAAATCATATAGTTGAAATTACACGTTGACTTATACAGTATTCCAATTACAATGACCCACCCCATATATTTCCATTATTAGTATTCCCATAAAAAAATCTTAAAACCACACGTTAATTTTCATTTTTAGGGAGACATATTGTTGTGTCAAAATTTACTCGTTTAGAGTTATCTCCTTTACCGACCAACATAAAGGTCAAAAAGTTCAAAAGGGAAAGAGAGTAGAGCGATACTTCTCCTACCATTATCTTTTTAATAGTTTGTACTTTTTTAAATCAATACAGCAGTTTCCGAGCAAATTTACCCTAAATATGGTATCTCTCATATAAATAATGTCACGGGCTTATATCTTTATAACTTTCTCATTTGTAAGGACAACACCTATATAAGTATATTTGATTGTGTACCTCTTAATTTTCTTAACTAAGTTATTAATATGCTTTAAAATTTCTCTTCTAAAAAAACACTTTCTATTTGGCACCTCAAAGCTCAAAATTTAAAAAACCTTCCAATTTCACAATATTTTTAGCTATATTTTGCAAACATCAGACTTTCTAAAAACCAAATTTCTAGTGACCTTTTATGAATTTTATGGTGACTATCTGCAGGGATTCCTGAAGCTGAGAGAACAGTTCTGAAGAACGCAGAGACATAAATCGAGGTAAGGTGCCGCCAATATTGTTCCTTGAATGATGTATGGTTCGCTTTATTTCTTCAATTATTAAATAACACGTTTTTGTGAACGTGTTATCCCGTGTTATCGAAGGAAATTAATTCTCTTAGATTTTCCTACACATCACAAACAATATTATTAAGCCACCTTTATTAATAGATAATATTTATGTGCTTTTTGTAAAAATTAAAATATGGCCGAACTAGATTTATATTAGTTACTTTTATCACCCTATTTTTTAGCTCTAATTACTTATACAGTATTGTTACCTAGTTAATGTTATAATTAAAAAATCTATTTCAAATCTCATTCCAATTAAATAAAAGATAAAGACTTTCTGGTAAAGATTATAGGAAAACACACACATTTTGCACCTATATGGTGAAAATAGCATGGATCCTCATAATTTTTTTCTTTTAGAAAGTCTGTTTTCAATAACCTCAAAAAAATATAAACGAGCTTTTGTCTGAAAAGCGCGGTGGCCACATACATTATCTACCATTTTATAATATTTTTGGCTTGTACGATAAAAGTCTTAATTCGACAGAGAGAACAAAACATAATATCGCTAATTTGTTGTAAAAATGTTATAAATCAAGTTTTTTAGAGAAATTTATTATTTAAATCATGTTGTAATTTTTGTAAGGATCGTAAATTAAAATTAAATATATCCCCTTTGAAAAACACTCCTTAATTATTTTACCATTTCTTGTCGTTTGCATTTAATCTATAGTTAAATATATTTATATAATAAAAACGAAAGGAGGCTGGGAATCTCTCGCTTCCCGCCGGCAGATCACATGAGGCTTTCAACAGCATCACGACTTATTTTTTGCTCAGATTTAATCCTTTTTTTAATGCTATGGAACCTAATTTAACTATAAAAAAATACTAACCAAAAAGCTAGGTTAGAAAACATCCACAGCGGTAAATAAAAATCCGAACTAATAAATAACTACACCTGCGCTTTTAAACAATTTCAAACCAGTTCGGTCCTAGTTCAGAAACAGTTCATTACTTGAGCCTCGAACAAAGCTATTAATTTGCTTATATATTGTTTTAAAAAAATCTTTTAGTTTTTACTAAGAAAATGCTGTTTTTTTATTACTGATATGTTTGGTTTAATAGCATATTTTATATTCAAGTTATTTTTCCGTGATTCTAATTAGTTTTTTTACTTTTTGATAATCAGCAAGATATTTAAAAATATTTACAATAAATGAACAGCCGTGCATTTAAATTTACATTAAACTTTAAATTACTTACCTGATTAGCATTTAATACTTCCGCAGCCACAACATTATCAGGAATATCTTTTACAAGTCCCTCAGCTGAAGTGTGCTGATAGTAACTCTGATTTTCGGAAAAATAGTTTTTAAATAATATTTAACTTCAGAAGCAGTTTTTGAGCCTACAAATTGAGATAATCTTACACTGCTCTTTCCAAAAATCTCAATGCCTCTATGTAATAAACTTTTTTCTTTCTCTGTCCATCCACTTTCATCTGTTATATAGTTTTCCGTAGATATATGACCCAAAGCATCTGCTTCTGAAATATCACTGGTACTTGCAGCAGAATTACTCTCATACCAATTATCAGGGTTGGCACTTGGCCTATCCAGCAACCACTGAGGGTGAATGGTATAATCACAGTTAAGTAGATCTGAGTTTTGTGATACTAGAGGTGTGTTATCCAACCTAAATAAAATATTTAAAAATGATCTATAAAATATACAATAGTGGTCATAATTATAACAACTTTCTAAAAAAAATATAATAACTCAGTCAAAATCATTTCAATCAACATGCATTTATTATATGTATAATATTTGTTTTCTATTGTTGATGTTTATGGTAAAAAATAATTTATTTTTTATTACATAAAAATATACATTTAAAATTATTTACATGGACAAAAATATAGCAACTCTAATTTCCAAATATAATTTTAATAATAGTACAAATTTCAAGAACTTAATACTAATATTTGGTGTATTATCCCTTGTGTTTTACCACTTCTATACGCCGCGCCGTCGGGGCATGTACTCAATATATGATATGTCTATAGTTTCCCTACCTATAGTACAAAAAAATAGCAAAACTAATTACAGCCCTTTCGTGACTATACTAATTTTATTATAATTAATTGTAACTAAAATTAATTTCTATTTTTAACTATGGTTTTAAAACTCTCAAAACTATGCCTAAAAATTTCAATAGATTAGAAATGCATGTTGTAATTTTTTATAAGTCGGTGTGAAAGTCTTTGAAATCCATAATTCGTTCGAATAAATACACTGGGAAATAGTTTTCTGGACCTTGCTTGTCTTTGGGGTATTCGAAAAGGTATCAAAGATAATAACTTATCACAGTCAATCTGACCATTAATTAATTTGAACAAGAACAGTTCCAGTGCATTTTTTTCTACGAAGTTCCAGGCTTCCCCATATATATCCCACATATTTTTAATTGGGTTTAAATCTGGCGATTGCGAAGGCCAAGGAAAAACATCATGTTATGATCTTGTAACCAATCGATAATCAGTTTGGATTTATGCTTGGGGTTGTGATGTTGAAAAAAATTCTTAATGGCATTGTTGCATCAATATATGAAACCAATTTATTTAGTATGTCCCTGTACATAAAGCGGTCCATATGTCCTCCTATTCGATGAAGGGGACCTACGCCAAACTAAGAGGAACATCCCCAAACCATAATGGAACCTTCACCATGTTTTACAGTAGGTATAATAAACTTTATGTCCAGCCTTGATTCTATGGGACGTCTAACATAAGAGGGCCCATCACTTCTAAATAAATTACATTTAGATTTGTCGCTAAAAACTACCCGTTTACATTGTTCTATAGTCCAGTGAATATCTTCTTGGACAAAACGTAATCGGGCCTTCACGATCTTCTTTAAGAGCAGTGTTTTTTTGCCGGTCTTCGACCAAAAAGACCACTATCCACTAACCTCCTTCTAATGATTTTTGAACTTATTGTAGTCAGTCCCATTTCCTTCAGGTAAGCTTTAATTTAGGTTGATAAAAATGGATTTTGTTTTGACATTCGAATGATACATTTATCGATCGTTTTTGGACACGTCCAGTAATTTTTGTAGCTGCTACCACCCAGGTTAGGGTAATTTTTTTAATAATGCAGGAAACAATTGAGTTACAAATGTAAACGCAATTTTTTGGAAATATCCACTTGCTTCTCGCCATCTTCGTAACGTCTAATTAAAATTTTTCTTACAGCCAATGAAAGTTTTACCACGACTCTATATCAAAAATGATTTAAAAACACTTAATATTTTACAAATTATTTACAAGCAGTCACTTAGAATTCAAAAGGAACAGTGAAAAAGACAAATATGAAAAAGTGGCTATAATTGTGTCCATCCCAAAAAAAGATAAACAGACATTTTTTTAGTAATAAGAGAATATTGGTATCTGGTATGCTAAATACAACAACAACTCCAAAATAATGCAAATTTTATAAAATAATATACAGTTAAAATTTTTAGAAAGTTGCTATAATTAGGGCCAGTACTGAAAGTAATAATTGTTTGTTTTACAAAGAGCATAGGATAATTAACAATAAAAATTTAGAGTGTTAAATTTATTTAGTAATATAGGCTTGAAAATTGAATTGACATAGTACGATTTAACGGGATTTTACATCTATAATACCTGATAAGAATTTGCGGAAATGTAAATAGACTTGATTAAAGAAAAAGGAATAATAGGGTAATGAAAAGAAAATTAATTTTTTCTAAGAAATTTATAGTATTAAAAAGGAGAAAACACAAATAATGAAAACTAAATGGCAATTGAATGGGTAAGAAGAAAACAAACTGGTCTAAGTGAGAATTTGCCCCAAAATAGGTTAAGAGGGGTGTCAAATGAAAATCGTCTTGCAGGATCTCGCGCGAGGATAATTTTTTCAAAAAATATCAAAGCTTTTTGGGTTTTAAGGTTAATAATCAATAAATAAAACTTTAGGCTCGGACGTCAGCTATTTTTATTCCTTAATATTGTTAAATAACGGAGTTATTAACAAATGAAATAATAACAATTTTTAAATTTTTTGACACAGAATCCAATAAGATATAGCTCAAGTCCAAGACAATATTACAGTGATAATATTTACGAAATTTGGACCCAAAAAACTTTTATTTTGGACAAAAATTAGAATCTAGTGAAATTTTAATCATATGGTAGGATTTTTCGGCCATTTTGAGGACGCACCTAACGTGGTTAGGCAACATGTAAATCATTAGAATGTTCAGTACCTATCTTCCAGGGGGCGGCACGGTAGATCTATACAGATATCTGTAACGTTCCTTGGAAGAGTTAAAAATAATTTAAAATCGACGTGACATATACAGTGTCCCAAACAAAATCTTGCTTCCTTATATTTTATTTGTTTTGATTGTAGTGTACTTTTTTGCGTAACACAAAAAAAATATATATGATTACAATAGGATATGTACCTTTTGCTTATTTTTCCTTTATGATTTGATGTCTGCGATTATTGCACAAATAAATCTTAAAATGAAAGTTAAACAGAGATGTAGTATTACGATATGACATGAAATTTTAACAATTAGGAAAACTTTGAAAAAATTTTTGA
This sequence comes from Listronotus bonariensis, assembly GCA_014170235.1. Taxonomy (NCBI): domain Eukaryota; kingdom Metazoa; phylum Arthropoda; class Insecta; order Coleoptera; family Curculionidae; genus Listronotus; species Listronotus bonariensis. The sequence continues at coordinate 58,159 of JACEGR010005014.1, read as the reverse complement.
TTTAAACTGTGAATACTTAAAACAATTAAGCTTTATTTATAGTTTGACGTTTCCGTTTGCCGCTTGACATTTGCACTTCTCAGATGAAACAACGACGTTCCATCTAGTAATTTATACATTTTGTTAACCGTTTTTGCTTTCCGTTTGACATCAACTTCTTAACTTTTTCTGCTTGAAATTTGTTAATACCCAATCACATCTTAGGATGTTATCACGTGGTTTAACAGCTATTTGCATTTTTTTATAACCCCACTTTTATTCACAATTTGTATTTGTATATATTTTTCTTGTTCATAGTTCTGTACAAAGTATTTTACTTAATTTATTATCTAAATAGTCTTTATGCAACATAAAAACTTGTATTTTCCTTAACCTCAAAATAACTCGTATAAATTCACAGATATGCATCGGTATCAGTAGTGCAGCAATGAAATGGACTTCATATTAATAACCCTTTTAAAATCCATTTTAGGGGAGGGTCCTTTCGACGAGTCTATAGAAGCGGCGCTTTAACCCAGCCTGTCAATTTTGACATGTTTCGGGTGTCGAACTGGGCAAACGCGTCACTTTTTTTGTCGGGCAAGTTTACCACACACACATGGTTTCACATGCAATTTTTTAAAATTATGCCAACAATGAAAACCCTTAAATCTTATAAAAATCATAATTTATTATTCATAAAGAATACCAGAAAATGTCCAATTAAATTAATCTAAAATTAATTAATAATAAATTTAAAATAATACTCCCTGTAGAACTAACCTGCCCCTATAGGTAGTTCGGCGTAGTTGTTTCTGAACTTTGTCGAGAAAAAAGTAATAGCAACTGGTCTTGGTTGTTGGGTGCTTGTGCAACTGAAGTAACCAGAACTTTTTATGGGGGCGGGTAGCTCTACAGGGAGTATTATCTTAACTTTTAGTTAATTTTATATTCATTTACTTGGATATTTTCTGGTATTTTTAGTAAATAATAAAATGTAATTTTAATAAAATTTAAGCGTAGTATTTGATTTTACCCCAACTTTGTTTCAACCACCGAAAAACAATTTTTATAAGCTTTCCGGAGAGGTGCCACAAAAGGGGTGTTGCGATTTAAGATTTCTAAGTGCCATTGTAAGTTTTAAAAAACGCACCCTGTATTATAAAGGCTGACTAGCAGGGGATAAAACTTCCCTTTAAAAATAATTATATATCTACAACCATATTTTTTCAAAAATTTTGCTTTTACATAGTCATTGATTACTTGTTGACAAACAAATGTGATATTTCACCCCTAGGTGGTTTAATTCCGCTTAAGGAATAATGTTTTACCTAAAATGTAGTGTTGTCATATCTTAGCAGTTAGTAAAAATGGAATTTTGAGAATTTGGGGACTTATTAAATTTAGCCTGTGCAATTTATTGCAATAAAAATAAATGGGGTATTCTATTTAAAAAACAAGAGATACGTGTAGCAAAAGACCGGGAAATCTGGCAACGTTGTCGATATTACTATTAAATTCCTCATGCCCGATACCTAGTATATTTAAACTTTTAATATACAGGGTCTCCGGAAAGGTGGGGTCAAAAATAAAAGAGATGATAGAGTGAGCCAAAATAGTGTTAGTACTTCATATGCCTGCAACGCCGGAGAAGGGTCGACAACAGACAGCCCCGGGTTCCATAAACACAGCGAATCAGAAGATCAAAATCTACCATACAAACATCAGATCTGTGAGGAATAAAATTGGTGAACTGGAGGTGTTTCTGGCTACCCAAAAAATAGATATCCTCTGCTTATCTGAATTTGGACTGTCCCAGGAGGAGAGCGATAGCCTTTTCATTGCAGGTTACAAGAGAATTACTGGGTTCTGCAGAAAAGAACACAAAATGGGCGGTGTTGCAATGTATGTTGAAAAATGTTTTAATGATGTTCTTCCTCTTGATGGTGTAGCAAGTAGGTCAATCGAAGGAATAATTGAAGTAAGTGCAATATTTATTGAAAAATTGAACATATATGTTATTTGTTTATATAGGCCTCCCTCGGGCGACTTTGACGCTTTTCGGGTTGCATTGGAGGATATATTGTCGGGTTTTCTTGATAAAAATTTGATAATTCTTGGGGACTTTAATGTGCATTTTGGCACGTTGGAACCCCGGGAAGTCTCATTAAATGATGCATTGCAGGGTTATGGTTTTGAACGCAAAGTATTTACAGCAACACGTTTGCAGAACTGCATAGATAATGTTTTCTTGAATTTTAATTATGATGATATTAAGGTGCTGGATCTTGACTCGTGTTTGTCAGATCATTCTGGTCAATTGGTTCTTATACCTACCTTGGTACATCAGGATAGAGTAAGGCCGGTTCGTTATTCATCTCGACCAATAACACAAAAAGGTAAAATTGAGTTTTTTAACAGAATTTCTAGTGTAGACTGGTCTTTTGTTGATTGTGAGACGATTGATGCAGAGGGAAAGTTTGATGTGTTTATAACTCAAATTACAGATGCATTTCTAAACTCCTTCCCGGAAAAAACATATACAGTGCAACCTGGCAAACCACATGAAGCAGGCTGGTTTACTAATGATTTAAGAAACAAAAGAGAACACTACAGATTTCTATGTGAATTAAACAAACAGTATGGAGGTAATGAACTACAAAAAATAAAAAACAAGTACAGATCTGAATATAAAAGTGCAATAATAAAGGCTAAAAAACATATAATGATAGGTTAATAAGCACATCAAACTGCCCCTCAAAGACTATGTGGCAGATTATTAATAATCACACTAAAAAGAAACAAAGCGTGACAAAATGCACTCTTGGGCCGGATGAAACAAATGATTATTTTGTTAATATAGCCTCAGATCTCTTAAAAAATCTTAAAACTAATAATAATCATAAACATCTAATTACTTCTGGAATTTCAAAGCCAAAAAAATATTTTCATTTAGAGAATTAACTTACATAGAAGTAAGGGACATTATAAAGAATCTAAAAAATAAAAACACCAAAGACTTACGGGGTCTCAATGTCCCGCTGATTAAAAGCGTTGGAGAGATAATTCTATACCCTCTTACTAAAATAATAAATTACTGCTTACAACAGTCAGTTTTTCCAAGAATATTGAAGGAGGCACTGGTGATTCCAATTTATAAAAACAAAGGTAACGCTTGTGATGTTTCAAATTACAGGCCGATCTCAATACTACCAGTATTCTCAAAAATCTTTGAAAAATGCATGGCTAATCAAATTCTCTCTTTCTTTGAGGAGAATGGCTTGTTTTCCATCTGCCAACATGGCTTTCGTAAAGGTCATAATACAATGTCAGCCATTCTTGAATTTGTAATTTATATTTTGGAAGGTTATGAAAACAAAGAGTTTACTAGTGCTTCCTTCTGCGACCTGTCTAAGGCGTTCGATTGTGTATCCCACCAACTTTTAATAGAGAAAATAAAGGGCTATAACTTTAGTGAGAGTAGTAAAAAGCTTATTCAGTCATATCTTGCCGACAGAAGCCAAAGAGTAAGGGTGGATGGGGTGACGTCTGCTAGCAGAGTGCTGAAGACCGGAGTCCCTCAGGGTTCAATCCTGGGGCCCCTTTTATTTCTGATTTTTATTAACAACCTACCAGCTTGTTGTCCGGGTGATTTTACTCTGTATGCTGATGACACCACCATCTCCCTCAGGGACACGAACCTGAACAATCTAAACCTAAGAATGGGGGAAGCACAGTCGAGTGCTCAGGACTGGTTTACAGCTAATCAGTTGATCTTAAACCCCTCAAAAACTCAGACGCTTTTGATGACTCTTAGAAATAATGAAGAACAGGATCCAGTAAAATTTCTGGGGGTATCATTGGATCCTAAGCTGCAGTGGGATGCGCACCTTGAGGGCCTTGCAAAAAAATTAAACACTGGGATCTTCATGCTTCGGAACTTAGCGATGAATGTTTCTCGTGCTGCCTTACGCGATGCATACTATGCTATTTGTCACGCACATCTAAACTATGCCACATTGGTGTGGGGTCGAGCATCGGATGCCACGAGAATTTTTGCCCTCCAGAGAAGAGCCGTGAGAATAATAGCGGGACTGGGTTATCGGGATGATTGTGCACAGGCTTTTAAAAGCTTGGACATCTTAACGGTACCATGCGTTTATATTTATCAGAGTCTGATTTATATCAGAAATAATGTGTCAGTCTTTGAAAGGAATTCTGACATTCACGAGCACGATACCCGCAGTAGATTAGACTTGCGAGTCCCTTATTGCAGGCTTGAAAAGGGTCAAAGAGGCCCGAACTATAATGCAGTTAAGTTTTATAATAAAGTTCCTTCAGTTATTAGGTTATTACCGATAAACAAGTTTAAAGCTAGAATCAGGAAATTCTTAGCTAAAAATGCTTTCTACACCCATCAAGAGTTTTTAAATTGTGATGTGTCAAATATGTAATACTGTGTCTAGTAAGTTTTTTTTTCTGTATTTTAATGAATGATTTTAATTGTATTGTTTTAATTTTAGATGTTATTATATTTGTAGAATGTTTTACTTATATTACTATTTTATTGTGACGAATGTAAGTGCATATGTATATTTACATGAATAAAATTTGATTTGATTTGATTTGATTTGATTTGATATAACAAAAAAGTTCTATCGCGCTTCGTTAGGGAGTTATTGACCTTCAAAGTTGGTGTAAAAAACTTATTTCAATTATAACTTTTGAACTGTTGCCACAGTATTAATGATATTTGGGCTAATAAATAATCTCATTGTAATGCTTTTTTAATAAGTAAACGGCGGTTCAATGAGTCGGAATTATACAGGGTGTAACGATTTTTTTCATTTAATGTATGCATTTTTAACACTGGTGACAAATCCGACATTTTCCTTTGACCGCTTAATTCCTTTATCATTTTTGTACAAAAAAGGTATACCTTATTTAAATCGATATCTTGGACCGTTTTTTTATAAAATTGCATTTTAGGTTCAGACATACCAGCATTTTTAAATAATAAAAAATTCAATTTTTTAAAATATTGTAAAATTTTTTAAAACCAGTTTTTAACTATAATATAAAGTTTAAGGGGCTCAAAAACACCGTTTTTAATAATTTTACCACATTTTAATAATTTTATCATAAAAATTGAATTTTTTATTACATATACAAAATGCTGATGTGTCTGGATCGAGGTCTGGATTTAGAATGCTATTTTATGAAAAACAATCCAGATATCGATTTAAATAAAGTATACCTTTTTGTACAAAAATAATAAAGGAATTAAACGGTCAAAGCAAAATGTCAAATTTGTCACCAGTGTTAAAAATGCATACATTAAATTAAAAAAATAATAATAATCTTTATTGTATACACAGACTCACATACAAAGGTGGAAAGTACCGCCAGGCGTATTTTAATAACCGTCAATGAAAACTTACTAACTAAAAAATATACAAACAAAACTAGAGATATACAAACTAGAACAAATTATACATATATATCTACAACAGTAACATGAAAAAAAATCGTCGCACCGTGTATAATTCAGACATACTGAACAGCCGTTTACCTAATTGATATTCGTGTTTCAAATTGAGTGGTTTACATTTTAGGGACACAAAACACATTTTTGCCAAAATGTGTTTCTTTATAATATTTATAAGTTGGGTATGATAAATTCGATTTAAAAAAGTCACATTCTCTGTCGAAAAAAAAACAATACAATTCCATAGATTAAAGCCGGCTGTCCATGAGAGCGGATTTCCGCTCGCGGATGATAATTCAGCGTTGTAATTGGATAGTGTAAATGCTTTTCCCGCAAATCACAACGCTGAATTATCATCCGCGAGCGAAAAACCGCTCTCATGGACAGCCTGCTTAAAGTAGCCACATTTTAAAGCCTGATTTATAGTTTCAGTAACGTAAGACTTAAGACTTAAGCTTTAAGACGTAAGAAGTAAGCAGTAATGACAAGTCAATTTATAGTTCCTTAATTTAAAGTATCTCCTTACGGTTTTTTAGGTTATGAATATTGTTGTTGTCATTTTTAAAAATGTATTTTATAAAATATAATTTAGGTAGATTGGCTCTTTGCTGTTTACAAAAGACATTAACAACAACAAAAATAGAATTTAATGTAAAATGGCCCATAAATAACCAAAAATGTAAACATGATGCTGCCGATTATCGGCGAAAACGACCGATGTCAAGCAGTCTAACAGTCGGGACAGAGTCTTTAATGTTTATTTTTTTATGTTTTTAGATTTAAAAAAGTAGAGGTGGACAGCTGCCCCCTCCCGCTTGCATCTATCCGGCTGCACCCATATGTACATGTTGTACAATAAAATAAAAAGTTTATTTTAATCGGTTTCCTGCATTCAAATCGGACAATTACAGTTAATATACGCTGAATTGTCCAAAATATCACTGCAAAATATTTAAACTGCGATTTTAAGAGCATCCGCCTTGGGCTCATATATACATACCTACATGGTAAAATTATTAGCTTGCCAACTTAAAAAGTATCCAAGTTACCATTCTTTTTAAGAAATTTGTCAATTTTACCGGGTTTTCCGATTTTTCTTAGCGAAAAATTAAGCTTTTAAAACATCGGAAGTGGATTTATTTTTGCCCGACCTACAACTATTTTTTCGAAAATTCTAAAAATATGTTTAGCGCGTGGGTCAGGGTAAAGGACTCTTGATTTTTGTAGGCCAGTATAACCATAAAATTTTACTAAATATTATTTATTTAGCACCTGTGTTAAAATTGGCCGATTATTTTTATATAAACTACATACCCGAGCATGGATTTCACAGTTTGAGGCTGTAAGTCTTCCTTAAACCCTCAATATATTTTACGTTTAGTAAAAACAAAGTTTTTTTTATTAATACATCGCTAAATTGACAAATTTCCCATTGCTCAGAATTTTCAAAAATAAAGAACTTGGACGTTAAGCCAAAATAAATCCACTCAGGAAGTTTCAAAAGGACTGGGAACTATAACCACCAATCAGGATTTGTTTAGCAAAAAAACATTTTGTTTGTCCTTTTGACACTATGGCTTATAAATTTTAATTAAATTAATGCTTTTTATGCTAAAAGAAAAAACACATTCAGTCGTATGAATAAAGTGTAGCAAATGTTTTGGCTTTAACTTCGTCTCTTTTTTAAAGCTTCATTATTCATATGAGCCATTATAAATAATTATTATCTATTTTGCTCCCTGGGTATCAAAATTGTTTGTGGGCTCTACAAAATAAAGGATTAAATTCACTCAGTTTCGCGCCATCTATCAGCAAATAGAAAAGGTACTGGTAAAAAAAAGAAATCGTTTTAAGAAATTTCAACGTTTAAATAAATTTTAATTCTAGTACTTGTAGCGCCCTCTATTCAAAATAGATTTTCTAAAATATCTCGAATATGTAACGGTTTTATATGTGCAATTTTTGACAATTTGACGCCACTCTTAAGTGCAAATTTGGATAGTTTAAGTTTAAAAGTATATGGCAGCAAACAAATCAAAATTATTTAACTACCTTATTCTTTGATACTAAAAACATTACATTTTTAGAAAACTAACTTTAAAGTCAATATTTTAGAATAACAAATTTCTTACATAGACCCCTCATAGTGACCAGAACTAACTTTATTTTCGTCGCTATAAATAAAATCTAATGGTACTTACATGTTTGTTTCACCTGGCAAGGAGAAAGTGTTTAAACTGAAGTCACCTAAAATGTCTATTTCGTCTTCATCCGCCATATTGTTTAAGTCTAAGAAAAGCTTTCTGGTACTGGTTTTTCTAGAAGTTAACATAATTTTTTATTGAATATTCGTGTTTTAGGTCCAACAACAGTGTCATGGTTTTTAATTAGTATAACAAAACAATTGTGTCGGTATAATTTATCAGAATTTAAAAAATATTTAAATAAGTTAAATAACTTTATAAAATAACTGATGTAATGAAAACTGGCCAAGTCAAATATACCCTACTTTATGATCTCATTCATATTTGGATTTTGTACAAAACTTGGCACTAATCTCCATTCTTATTGCGGCGAGCCCATAGCCAAGCTTAATTTAGTATTGAATTTGGCTCACGTTTTTCACATTTATATTTTTGGTACGATTATTACTAATCAATATGTCTTTTTCAACAAAAAATATATTGAAACTAATATGACTTTATGAACAGGATAATACTTAGACTCCCTTAAACACAATGCAGTAGAGCACTATAAACAGGGTGTCCGAAAAGGTGATAATGATTTAAAAAGCACCTTAAATTACATTGGGCATATTAAGAAAACAGACCTTTATTACAGCGGTAAAGCAATAAAGTATTTCTATAATACAGGGATCTAATATTTTTGTCACCAACCTTATTCTGCCACTGATGCTATAAAAATTGCAAGCAATTTGAACACTAGTATTTAAAAGAATCTATTGAGTTGTCCGTTACTTTGTGACAATACATTTTTACGCAGAATGTAATAGAAACACAAATTTACTTTGTTATTTTGTCGCAGATTTTATTTTGCTTTTTGCGTTACTGCAGTTTCGCAGTTATTTATTATTTATTACATTCTATCATTCTTTAAATCACGAATTTTAAGCGACCCTGTATAATTCAAAACAAATTTCTCCATACAAAATCAATGTAGAGTTCATCATTCATCAAGATGCTACACCCTAAATTTCAAGTGCCTACGAATGCAGGTAGAGTAATAAAAGCTTTTTATTTAGAGACATGTTTTGAACAAAAAATATGAAAAATAATTATTTACTCGAAAAACGTTAAAGATAGGTATAGGATAATATTAGGCAAAAATATTTAGAAAGTAGCGGCGAATCCAAAAATACCAAAATATACAGGTTGTTCCATTTAAAATATCAAAGTTGATGCTACTTTTTGGTATAAGAGGCAACGCTGCATCGTTAAAAATATTTAGATCGTTATGCCTAGTCCTCATGTGAACAAAAATTGCGTAAATCCAGAACTGCGGATTGGTACAATTTTCAAAAAGTCGTCTATTTATAGAGGCAAAAACATAAATTTAGATCATAAATGTGAATAGGGTTATCTGTTAAACTAATAATATTAACAAAAATACCTGATGACCACAAAAGTTAACAAGAAAATCGGCGGATTCCGTAATAAAGATAAAAATTTACAACTTTTTTCCGGAACTGTCACGGAAATGTCACGGATCTGTCACTTTTAACATGGCTGCGAAAAGCCCAATGAAATTTCTATATTGTAGTCACGTGATTCCGGACTTCCGAGGTTCCGCAATATTTTACCGCACATAAGGACTAGGCATTAGATCACAAGCCATTACCGATGTTGCCAAATTTTCAAAAAATCCAATGTCCTGTTTTCCGTAAACGTATAAGGTACCATCGACCGTAATACACCCTGTATATAAAACCGTTTAACATTAAAAAGTTTTTAAATTTATTTTCAAGTTTTAAGTTTTGTTGTTCGATAATACTTCTCATTCTATTGACTTTATTTAATACCCCAGTATAACTAACCAGAACTAACCAACGATTTTGTTCTTTGCAGGGGCGGTCATAGGTTGCAACATCCTTTCTATTTCATTGTGTTTCATATTAATGGCAAATATGGACATTTATTGAACCCCCCAAGGTTGGTCCGAGGGGTGAGGCTGATGATGAAATTATTGAAGAGTGAGGACCTTTTTTTTGCGCTTTTTAAATACGTGGAAATGAGGTTTTGTGTAATTTTATAAAAGGAATGAAAGAAGAAAACAATAAAAAAGATATTAATACAGACATTAATGTGGGGGTTCAAGAAACGTTGAGTCAGTTGAAAGAAAGATACAAAAGATTTCCCGAAGATAATGATGACGTCGGTGGCTTCTGTACTAAGCGCGCGGACCCTAGAAGGTGTTAAAATTCTAAGAAAAAACATTTTTATTATAATTTTTTACCCACTCCAGATATTTAATTGCTATTTGGTAAATTGCTTAAAAGTAGCCAAGGACATTTCCGTTTATGTAAAAAAATCAAAAAAATTATTATTGACGTCTGTACCATATTTGTATGGAATATTTTTTAGGACAAAAATGAGGCGTCACTGCTTTTTCTAAAATAAAAATTATTTTTAAATCCCCCTTGAATTTGGAGCGAATTTGATCTCGACTTTTCCCGAATGATGCATAGTTTTCAAACAAAAACAAAAACCACTTAGATGAGTGACGAATTTGTTAATAAAAACTCCACAAAAATAATTTAAAATTTTAGGTTTGAAATGTATATTATTTTGTCATTATTTTCGCAAATTCGTCATGCATCAAAGTGGTTTTTATGTTTTGTTTAAAACCTATGCATCGTTCGGGATAAAGTCAAAAGATCAATTTTGTTCCAAATTCAATGGGGATTTTAAAAATAATTTTTATTTTAGGAAAAAGCAGTGGCGCACCATTTTTTATTAAAAATAGTCCATACAAATATGGTACGGACGTCCCAGGTATTTGTTTTAAATATTTTACATAATAAGAAATGTCTTCTGCTGCTGATAAGCAATGTACCAAATACCAATTAAATATCTAAAGCGGTTAAAAAATTATGATAAAAAAATGTTTTTTAGAGTTTTAACACCCTGTATCTCTAGAGGATGCGTTTCCGGATATATGTTTATGGAGGAAACTAGGGCTTATTTTTGATGTAAAATAGAATAGAATAGAATATATTATATAGTAATATGATTTATATAAAAATACAGGGCAGCAGGGCCTTGATCAATAGCCCATCGGCATAGTATACTGTATTGTAATATATCAGTAAATGGTGGTACAATGATTTTGGTGAATAAAACTTTTTGTGGAACATTTCCTGTTGATAGTATATCTAAATATAACAACTTGCTTATTGAACGTGAATTTGAATTTAGCATTGTTTACAATAAAAAATGTAATATTTATTTAATTTGTGTTTATAGGCCACCTAATGGCAGCATAAGAAAATCTGGTTATACTACTAGGAAATTTTTCAGTAAGCACCAAAATAGTAATTGCTGGAGATCTTAATATAAATTTTAAAACGGTTGTTGACGAGCCTACCCATATTTCTAGATATAGTGCGTCAGTAATAGATTATATATGTGTAAATTTTGAATGTGATAAATCTGATTGTTCTGTAGTCACTGCGCCCTTATCTGACCATGAGGCAGTACATCTAAGGTTGTAACATTTAAGACAAAAGGTTGTAACATTTAAGGCAAAAAGGAAGAGTAAAAAACCCTTGGTAGAATATTTAACAAAAAAATTTTTAATTGCTTTAAGGAAAAAACTCGCAGGACAAATTGGGAAACTGTGCTGACTAGCCCAGATCCGGTGAATGCATTTCACTCCCTACTAATTAGTATTTTTGATAATAGTTTTCCAATAAAAAGATTAAACATAAAGTAAAAAAATCTTGGATTACAAAGGGTTTAAAAATTTCTGGAAAGAATTTGAAGTCACTTCATTCCTTAAGAAAAGTTACTGTCAATGCTGATTTTCACAGATATTTTAACAAGTATAAGTGTATTTATAGACGCACTATAAAAATGGCAAAGGAATATTATTATAGGGATCGGATTGTAAATTCCAGAAATAAAGCTAAGGAAAGCTGGAATATTGTGAATAATATTAGAGGCAACGATAGTACAGTTCTTGAAAAACCTAATATTGACTTGAATGACCTGAATGCTTTTTACTGTTAAGTAGCAACAAATATAACAGCTAATATTCAGTCGCAACTAGATCCCTTAAGCTTCTTAAGTGATGTTTCTTTGATGGATACATTCGTTCTCTTTGATACTCATGTAAATGAAATTAGATTAATGGTTTCACAGATTAAAAACAAAAAGTCATCTGGGATAGTTGAGATTTCATCAAAAATTTTTGAAAATTTAGCTGACAATGCCTTGACCATCCTAGCCCAGACAATAAATTATTCATTTAGGAATGGAATATTTCCTTCCTGTCTAAAGACGGCAGTAGTAGTACCAATGCATAAGGGGGCGACCCTAATGTAGCCACGAACCTTCGCCCTAGTTCCAAGCTGCCCACCCTTTCTAAAATTATTGAGAAGCTGGTCAAGAAGAGACTGATGGACTTTTTGAAGCGACATAAAATTTTGTATGCCTTTCAGTTTGCGTTTCAGGAGTTTCTGGGTACCAATGAAGCAATCTTTTCATTTTTGGAAAATTTATATACAAGTCTTAATGATGGCGATGTGGCGGCGGCTGTATTTTGCGACTTGAGAAAAGCATTTGACTGTGTGAATCATAGGGTACTTTTGAGTAAATTGGAGCGTTACGGCGTTAGGGGAATTGCTTTGGATTGGTTTGCTTCTTATCTATCAAATCGAAATCAAATTGTAAGAGCTAATGGTAAATGCTCTGATATTTCTCCTGTAAGTAATGGCGTTCCTCAAGGTTCAGTACTAGGGCCAGTACTTTTTCTAATATATATAAATGACCTGCCAAAAATTAATATCAACGGATCATTTACATTGTTTGCAGATGATGCAACTATTCTGTGGAATGGAAAAAATGGTGAACATTTAAAGGAAATCATTAAGAATGATTTAAGTAAAGTCAATGAGTGGTGTGGTGCAAACTGTTTGTCTCTTAATGTTGCCAAGACTGGAATATTAAGTTTTAGATTTTTTTGTGATGATTTAATGTTAGAAAATGACGTGGTAGAGAATAGATCTGTGACAAAGTTTTTGAGTATTTTTATTAACAATAAATTAAGGTTTGAAATACATATAACAGAACTATGCAAAAATTGTCAGCGGCTTGTTATGCCTTAAGGACAGTGTCAAGAGAGCTAGATATCACAATTGCTCGCACAGTTTATTTTGCATTGTTCGAATCTCATGTTAGATATGGAATAGCTTTCTGGGGTTTTTGTAATAATCAATTAATGAATTCCATTCTAATTTTACAGAAGCGAGCAGTGAGATACCTATTTAGAACTAGATGCAGGGAACATTGTAAACCATTGTTTGTTGATGGCAAGATTTTGACTGTTATAGGTATTTTTATATTAGAGACTGTGTGTTTAATTCATAAAAAGTACAAACATTTTATACCGCCTAATCCACATAATACGCGAGGAGATGGCCTTCCTCTACCCATCCCAAAAACTACATTAACTAAAAGATCTATTATTTTTGAGAGCATTAAAAGGTATAATCATCTTCCAATGTCATTTAGTCAAATTTCCGATGAGCGGTTATTTAAAAGGAAGATTAAAGATCTAATTGTAGCAAGGCCTTATTATACGCTGCAGGAATTTTACGACGACACTTTTTAAATATAGTAGCGCTTACTTAATTCTTTAATATATGTATGCTTGTATATGTACATATATTTTATTCTGACTAATAACTTTTTCAGTTGTATTTACATTTTATTTGTTGACACCAAATCTAGTTTATATATTCGTTTGACACTTTATTGTTTTATGTACATTTTATCAGTATATGTCGTTATCTCCTTTTATTTTAAAATTTAATAGTTCCATTTAGATGTGTGTATATGTTTTTACCGACATTTTTTTGGGTGTACATTTTACCAGTATATGTTTTTTATCTACTTTTATTTGTTTCTAATATAATAGTTTTATTTATATCAGTTGCCTGAACAGTGTGTGTGAATGACATTTTTTTATTGTGTACATTTTACTATTATATGTCATTATTAGTTTTTTTTATTAATTTTTTTAATTTTAATTGTCTTATTTATATTACGTGGCTCGAACTTGGTAAACCTACTTATTGTTTTTATTTTATGTTTAATCTACTGTACTTTTATTTTTGTATATTGACTTGATTTATAGCTTTGTTAAATTAACCAACTTTATTTTATACTATTTTTTTTATAACAGCTTGATAATAAGATAAAACTTCAAACAATAAAGCATATTTTGATTTGATTTGAAATAAATAGGTAATTTATTTTCAAGTTTTTAGTTTTGTGTTAGTTGATAGTTCTCATTCTATTGAGTTCATTTATTTCAGAATGAGCTCTATTCTACTAATCAAGCCCTTTTATAAGATACCCATATTGAGGTATTTGTAGAAAATATGTAATCCGCCATTTCGTGGCGGCGGTCATCTTCTATTTTTTTTAAGGTTGCTCTATTCTACCAATCAAGTCCTTTTATTTGATACCCATATTGGGGTAATTCTGGAAAAATATGTAATCCGCCATTTTGTGGCAGCAATCATCTCGGTTTTTAATTTTTTCATGGTAAGCTCTATTCAGCTTTATTCTACCAATCAAGCCCTTTTATTTAATACCAATATTGAGGTTGTAGTGAAATAATATGTAATCCGCCATTTTGTAGAGGCGGCCATTGTGAATCATAAAGAATGTATTATTTTGTATTGTTATCAAGATTAAAAGGGTGTCCCAAATTTCAGATCGATTTGTCGTCAGGAAGGGGGTCAAATTCCAATTACTAAATTTGATCCAATATATAACAAATAAATAAACAGATTAAGGTAAGTAAAACCATTTAAAAATTTAACGTTTCTGAAAAATTCAAAATCAGCGCCCCAAAAACCCCTGTATACCAAATGTCGTCAAAATCGAATTTGCTGCATTTGCTTTCTAGACAAATTTTATAATAACCTCAACTTAAAGCACTACAATACTTTATTGCTGTGAGTTCCCTATGATGTGCCCATTCTTATAATTTCTATACATATCTATCTATCTATATATATATATATATATATAGTATATATAGTATATATATATATATATATATATATATATATATATATATATATACATATATATATATATATATATATATATACTATATTATATATATATATATATATATATATATATATATATATATATATATATATATATATATATTCTATATATATATATATATATATATAGGTATATATATATATATATATATATATATATATATAGGCAGGATTCTACATATCACTACCGTTGGACAACTAAACTTGTCGTAATAAGAAGACGCTGGTTTCCTATCCTATGCTATTCACCACGACTCGATACAGCCTCACTGAGGAGTTCCTGTAAGGCATGGCGAAACCGGCCTGGGGAGAGAGTCGTGGTGGATAGCATAGAAAAGCAGGACGTTTTCTTTTAACTATCTTTAAAGGGAGTAAAATATTTTGTATTATACACCGAGACAGTAGGGACTTTTTTCCTTTTTGCTTTTATATACATATATATATATATATATATATATATATATATATATATATATATATATCTATCTATATCTATATATATATATATATATATATATATATATTTATATATATTTATATATATTTATATATATATATATATATACAGGGTGATTCACGGTCTAGCGATCTAAAATATTTTCAGCATTGCGACGTTGCCGCTTCTATCAAAATGTCCTAGAAACTTTATTTTTTAAATGGAACACCCCCTATATTAACAAGTTTTTATATTCACCCTTTTATTATAATACTTTTTGTTAATATTGCCCTATACCTATCTCTATCGATTTTTGAGATAAAAAATAATTAGTGTTAAATATGGTCCAAAACATGGCCCTAATTAAACTTAAGTAAATAAGTGCGCTCAATTCACGAAAAGTTGATGTTTTAGTGGTAGTTTAGACAGACACGATGTATTTAATTTACATCAAGAAATCGACTCCATATCATACAGGGCGTGCTAAAATTACTATTATTTCCGTTATTTCTAAAAGGGGTCAAAAGATCATTTTTTCAAATGAAACCCCCTGTATATTACTCAATAAAATAAAAAATGGAAAAGAACGTTTTAAGATGACATATCATGTCCCTATACCTAAATCATCAAGTTTTCTTAATAAAGCCGCTTTTTTGTGAAAAATTATTTTTTAAATAATTTAATTTTAAGTAACCATGGAAATATCAAGCCTATGACAGTTTGGTGACTTTCATAGCTTATAAACACTTATTGACAGTCTTTAAAATAATCTTCCAAAATGAAACGTAACAAAAAAATGGTTTCAAGAAAAATTTTAACTAAATGGTTTCTGTATTTTCAAGAAGAATAAAATTAGCTTTTTTATTTATGATGACACACTTAATGCTGAGGGATATCTCGAAATACTAAGGAAGACTGTTACCGTTTTTGTCGATAATTTGTCTTTAGAGGAATATAGGAATTCGTGGTTTCAACTGCACGGATTGCCAACTCATTGCACCCAGGAAGTTTCCAGGGAACTTTACGAAATGTTTGACGATCGTTGGTTTAGGCGCTTGGGGCCATGGGATTGGCCACCGGGATCACCCGATCTCACGCCGCTTGACTTTTTTTTTGGGCCGTTTTTAAAGGAAGGGTGTACATGTAGTGTGGTGTATTGAAGATCTGAATCCCCATCAAATTGAAAAAGCAAGCACGAGTCGTGTACAAAAGCATATTTTAAAATGTTTAGAATGTAATGGACAACATTTCCAGCATTTATTTTAAAAAAATTGCTATTTTGTTTACAATTTTGTTATTTTTATTCGTCTTAATTATGTTATTTTCTGTACTTTCACATGTTAATTGAATTATTTTGTAGTCGTACAAACTTCCTTTCGTTCATTGGTGTTAATTCAGGATACATTTGGTTAAATTTTTTGCAACTTCTGGCAATGATTTGATCACACTCTCCGTGTATAATAAATAATTTTATAAGAACTTCGTTTGAATAATTAGTATTTGCGTTCATTTTGGAAGATTATTTTAAACAACGTCAATAACTCTTCAAAAGTTACTTATAAAAGTCAAGCTTGATATTTCCATGGTTACTTAAAATTAAATTCTCGTACAAAGGTCATGGCATAAATGTAAACATAGCATCCACCATATATCAATCAATTTGTAGACCACTTTTGGAATATGGACACCCAGTCATGCTAAACCTCCATAATAATGCCAGAAAAACTCTAGAAGTAGCAGAAACAACATCCTTAAGAGCCATTACAAGAATGAGACACCCCATAAATATATTGCATAACCCACCAAATATACTTCTCTACGAAACAACAAAAATTCAACCAATATTGCAACGTTTAAAACATCTCACAACAAATTTCATATCAAAACAATTCAACTTAGATACTATTCAAGATTTTTGCCTAAAACGAACTGAAGAAGAAAAAAGACAACAAACACATAAATATCCTTTAAGAACAATATATGAAGAACTAGAACACTTAATTTGATAAACAAAATCGATGCCCAATATGACTTTTTTTTTTTTTAATTATATAAATTGTTTAAATTCACTTTTGATTTCAATGCATTTATAATAATAACAAATTGTTAATAACATTAGGCTGAAGGACCTCGGTCAATAGCCATTTGATGTAATGTAATTTTTGCTTATGTCAATAAATAACTTTTAAGTAAGTAAGTAAATTCTCTAAAAAATATTTTTTTACAAAAAAGCGGTATTATTAAGAAATCTTGATGATTTAGGTATAGGGATATGATATGTCATCTTAAAGTGTTCTTCTTCATCTTTTATTTTATGGAGTACTATACAGGGGTTTCATTTGAAAAAATGATTTTTTGACCCCTTTTAAGAATAACGGAAATAATAGTAATTTTAGCACGCCCTGTATGATATGGAGTCGATTTCCCGGTGTAAATTAAATACTTCGTGTCTGTCCAAACTACCACCAAAACATTAACTTTTCATGAATTGAGAGCACTAGTTTACTAAAGTAAAATTAGGGCCATGTTTTGGCCCATAATTAACACAAATTATTTTTTATCTCGAAAACCGATAAAGATAGGTATAGGGCAATATTAACAAAAAAGTATTACAATAAAAGGGCGAATACAAAAACTTGTTAATATAGGGGTGTTCTATTTAAAAAAGAAAGTTTCTAGGACTTTCTGATGAAGCGACAACGTCGCAATGCTAAAAATATTTTAGATCGATAGAACAGGTAAGAGAATGTAAGATGCTAAATTTTCAGAAAAATCCTGCGTTCCGTTTTCCATAAACGTCTAACCTACCATCGACCGTGAATCACCCTGTATATATATATATATATATATATATATATATATATATATATATATATATATATATATATATATATATATATATATGATCAATTGAAATCGCATAAGCTACTTGTTTAGTGTCCTCTTCCACGCAATATGTCTCAATGATTGCCTTACTGTAGAATTTGTTTGCTTACATTTAAATTAATAAAATTATTACTTTGTGTTCCTGATAGTAAAGCCGAAATACATAACAAAATAAATATTAAATTATTTTAGTTTTTTCACATAATATAAATTAATGGTTCTTGTTTAGAAAGTGTCCGCAACTCCGCTTTTAACCAGATTTGGTATACGGGGATTTATTGGTGCGCACATTATGAATACAAAAATATTATTATATTTATATTTATTTATTTATTTTTTATTTATTTATTCCAAAGTAGGGGTACAAACAGATTTATATCCACTAGAATACCCGCATTGTAGTAGTCTTTCAGTGGGTAACTAAACTAAAAAAATTAACTAAAACTAAACCTAAGACTAAACACTATTGACAAAAATTGTTACTGGTTTATATTATTAAGAAACTGGCGCTTGCGTCATTAAAAAAATATATACTTTTTTGCTACCCTGTATGTTACCACCAGTATCACCATTAAAAAGATCTTTAACAAATCTTTAAGAAAATACCATATTAGGTACATCCGAGGGTACATCTAACTTAATTACTTTCAGAAATATGGCCATCCAAATCAGGTATTTAGGTAATTTTAAAAGTACCGCCATTTTATAGTAGGTGAAGGTATTGACTTTATATTCTAGGGTTGTAAAGTACCTGTCAGGAGCTTTAAAATGATGTGCCACAAGACCCTCCATTCCTTTTAATTTTTTTTTGCAATATGGCGCCCAGCTGTCACCTTGACATTTGGAGCTGTTATTGATATGTAAAAAATTGCAGACCTTGGTCATAAAATATTGTTTCAAATTTCATGAAAATATACCGAACGGTTCAGAAGTTAGAAGGAGGGCGACGAACTTTAGGACCTCACTCTATATTTCTGTACACTTCTGGGACAAATGCATGCCCTTTCATTATTTGTAGGATGTTAAATATCTTCATAATAGAAAAATAATTATTATTTATGTTTATATTTAATTTAAAAGATAAATTTTTAAAAATTTATGCTGGACAGATTTAAGTCTGCTAATGTATACTTCATATTGCGGGTTCCAAACAACAGACACAAAGCACATTCTACTAGATACATAAACATAAAAAGGCAAAGGATCACTTTTGGATTTCTAAAATCTGCAGTGTTTCTTTTTATAAAACCTAGCATTTTGTTTGATTGATTTATAACATTTTCAATATGCTTAAGTCATTTATGAAACTTAAGGGGGTGATTCTACTTGACAAAATAAGGGTAGAGCATCATATAAATTTTTTCAAAATGTCATTTGTTTTCGACTTACAAGCCGTCAAAGTTCAATTTTTATTTTGGTTTTTCGCCATATTGTATTTATTTTTTAACCAATCCAGTTTATATGTGGCGGTATTTAAAAACCTACTTTTGTCTTAAAATTTTAGAATCTGCAAAGCTCAATTTGTGTGCCAAATATCAACCGGATTGGTTAAAAATAAATGCAATATGGCAAAAAATCAAAATAAAAATTGAACTTTGATGGCTTGTAACTTGAAAATAAATGACATTTTGAAAAAAATTTATATGATGCTCTACCCTTATTTTGTCAAGTAGAATCACCCCTTTAAGTTTAGTGATCGATTTTTGAATCACCCTGTATAAAACATATTGTATGGTATTAGCATTAAGCCGTCAATATGCCAAAGTAGAGCCAAGGGCATGGTATTCAAACTAACGTATCAAGAAGAAATGAGTAATTTGAAAATGTAGAGTACCCAAAATAACCGTTTCCCAACATATTTATTTTGACTGGCAGTTAATGCTTTTATTCCATTTACATTTTCGCCATTATAACAAATACATACATAAGAGAAAGTCTTAAAAAATGGCAAAAGTTCAGGACACAAATAAATGTACTCTGGTATAAAAACCATATAGCGTACTTACCTTTAATTTTTAACCCAAGTCCTATTTATATACGGTTTAATTCTAACCTATGCATTGCAGATTATTAATAACTATTTAATAACATTACAATTATGTAAAAACCGGGACAAATCAAATTTTTCTTTTTTCGTAGAAAAACTTAGGGTAAGTAGGCACACCAAAACAAAAAAAAATGTTTGGTTTTCATTTCAACAGCCGTTTTTTTGCCTAACCATAAACCATTAACTTGGAACGGTAACCAGGGTAACCAGAGTAGCTTTCCAATGACGCATATAGAGCGCCCCGAGTAGCTCAGGAGCATTTCGTCCTACTTTTGATGTTCCAGTGACGGAAAGTGTTATGCACCTCAACCACACCCCTCAAAAAAAAATACCTTTACTACTCCGTTTTTCTTTCCCCTTGTCCCTCATGCACCAACCCCTTTTTTGGTTTTCGTGCGCCAAACCAAGGTTAGTTTATATTTATAAGGTTGCGACATATCCTCAACTTTTAGGCGGTTCGAGGTCGGGGACGCAAGGAAGGGCACTTCACGGAGAAAAGTTGGCAAGACTGGGTAAAATCAAAACTGATGACCAATCCAGTGGCGTCTTGAATTTGCGCATTTAATTTTGCATTGTTTTGGAAGTGATATTTGTTGAAAGATGTAACTCCAAATATTTCTTATTTAAAGTAACAGAATTTACAACCTAATAATAATTAAAAACTGTTGTGTTAACAGTTGTTCTACTAATACAATAAACTGTATATCTCCGGCACTGAACAACATGGCCGAAAAATGGGAGATGTGACGTCATAACACGTTAAAGCATTATGGCCGAATGTCGTGACCTTATATAGACCGACTTTGCGCCAAACGTGTTTTTATGGTTAGGGATGTATTTTTAAAAATAATTGTTTGAAATGGAATTAGATATTAAAAAGAGATTATTATTATAAAGCCAAGAAAGGTAAAAAAAAACTAAATTTAAATTTTTTTTAAGGTATCTCTCTTTTCTTGTCTAGGGATGCGTTCCAGTGACTAACTTAGGAGCGTTCTGCAATAGCCTCTCAGATGCAAGGAGATTTTGTTGACGTCATTTCAGATGAGACGGAGCGACCGGCAATTAACGAACGCAAATAAAATATCCAGATGAAAATACATAACCTCGTTTTTAACTTTGCTGGTATTTATTGTTTGCATAGCAGCATAGACTGGGATTGGACTCCCTGGCGGATCGCTAAATAAAAACTGATATTTTTTTCCTGTTAAAATTAATTAATGGAAGCATTAATTGCCGAACCTTTTAAGTAAAATTAATTTTCGTGTTCCCCCAAGGAACACAAGAGAATATTCTCTTCTTGATGTAGATTTCCATAGAAGCAACTATAGCAGGTTTTCTCCGATCACAAGAATTCTTATGAATGAAAATAGGGAAGACAAAGACTAAATTTGTTTAAATATAAAAATGTTATGCGTCTTAAACTGTGATATGTGTGATGTGATAACATTAGATTATTTATTTTTAGTCAATTTATAACTATAAAATTATTGTGCATATTTAATTTTTTGTAAACCATGTAAATTTGTAAATGGGTTTTGCCCGTAAATAAATAAATAAATGAAATAAAATAAAAATGTTTTATTATCAACAAGTGCTATAAATAAATACAAAGAAATTAATAACAATTCTGAACTACTTATAATACTCAACAATCAATAATTTTCTTTAATAAACTCTATACTTAGTCTACGAAATTCATTTACATTTAAAGCAGACCTGATATATAAAGGCAATTCATTATACTCAACTAAACCACTATAAAACAATGAATTTTGTGTGCCACCTTTCTTGGCTATAGGAACATAAATATTTGTGGCTGTTTTATTCGTCTTTTTCTGCAATAACAACATATTTTTTCGGGTCAAAAATTTCTACTTTTTGCAAGTTCATCTTTTCGGGTAAGTGTAAGAACTGTGCAAATTAGTTGGAAATTTGTAACACAAAAACAAAATAAAAGAACTAATTAACCTCAAAGCTAGATTAATCTGTTTCCTCCGTCAAAATGCCTCGATTGAATCGAGGACAATTGGATGCGTCTAGATGTAATAAACGAACGATAAAGATTTCCTCGCTCTGCTCCGGATTTAAATAAAAAACGATTTCGTAGCGGTCAGATCGATCTAAGGTAATAACAGAACGCGTCTATCCTCGAGTTAGCTTTAGCTAGGACTTCAACCATATAACTCCGAGTTAGTTGACTCGACATTGTAAAAGCGGTTCTAAGTGCTTTGGTAATTGGCACTAGGCGCGTTCGGGGTGCAAACTCTTTTCACTCCGAGAATTCCTAAGTAAGCTTTATAAGGCCCAGTTTTTCATAAACTAAACTTGCAATTGTAAAACTGGGCCTTATATAGTTCACTTAGGAACTTTCGGAATGAAAAGAGTGCGTATCCCAAACGTGCCTACTGATGTAAAGTATAAAAACGAGGTTATGTATTTTCATCTGGATATTTTATTTGCGTTCTGGTTAGCCGATCGCTTCGTCTCATCTGAAATGACGTCAATAAAATCTCTTCGCATCTGAGAGGCAATTGCAGCCTATTGATCGTGACAGATGCAAAAAGCTTTGTTTGGCATAACAAAAGCTTTAACTAGTTTTAACTTTTTCTGCTAAAAAGCGTTTGGCATCATCAGTGTAATTACTGGGTATTTGGCATTCAGTCCTCGTAAAAACTAGTTATAACTCAACTACGCTATTTTCGAGGTCGTGAAGTTAGGTACATTTAATTAAAACGATAATTCTTGTCAAAGGAGTATTTCGGGCACTCGTACGAACAAGTATAGAAAACAAAAAACCCAAATATGTAAAAATTTAATTTATTTATTCATAAAAGCATAGAAGCCTTTTAAAATTTTTAACAATCGTGGCATAACTCAGTTAAGATCCTTCAATATATTGTAAACTAAAGAAAAAAATAAAAAGAGAAATAAAAATCCCACAGTAATGAACAGAGTTGAATCGTATTCAAATACTCAGTATTCTGAATAGTATTCAGAATACATTTAGCCGGTATTCGAATAGTATTCGAATACATTTGTGTGTTTGGTATTCGGTATTCGGCAGACTATTTGCTTAGTATTCGGGATTCTGTATTCGAACCGAATAATAAAATTTGTCATGATTTGAATAGCAAAAGGGAAGCAAAATAGGAAAAAAGAGGTAAGGACCTTCTTTTTTTGCTCTTGAATTTTGTCATAAGTTTTGTTTTGTAGTATTCGAATATTTTCCTTCCCAGTATTCAAATACCGAATTTTTTTCTTCCAAGTATTCAAATATTCGGTATTCGAATACTTTCTTTTTCCGGTATTCGTATTCGTATTCGAATACCGATTTTCAGTATTCTGCCCAACTCTGGTAATGAACGTAGCACTGTTTTTTGCACTGGAAGACTTGTTTTTTAAAGACAATTTGTTTTTTTGGAACTATCTGCTACAAAAAATAAAAATGTAACTTTACTTTCGATTACGAGATATACATATTAGGCAAACCAATGCATAATTACAACATTTGGATTGAAAAATATTAGGTAGTAACCTTTTTCAGTTATTTCGAATGAAAAAGGAAACATTTCATAAACTTCTTCTGGAAATCTTAGATAAAGATGAATATGCTCTTGTCAAGAAACTATATAGAGGTAGAAATTACCCTATAGATCCACCACAAGGGTGGAATTTCCCACTCTTAACGTTAATCGATGTATCAACCTTTTTAGCATTTTTAGTCCGCTTTTTATCCATTTCTTCATATAAAAATAAATTTAAACATAAACCAAACCAAAGGAGAATACCAAACTGAGGCTATAATTTTATTATGTCAATCGATAACCGTTTGTTAAACTGTTCGTAAGAACGGGAACAGAAGTGATAACCACTTTGCAAATAATGACATCAGCAGTTGACGTCATAATACCCTCCCGTATCACGAAAATTTAACGGTTATAAACTTTTGTTATCGTGTAACAAACGGGCGCACACGAAAAAAAGCTGCATGTCAACCAAAATCAAGAACGATACACACAGAGGATAGCTTATTCCCATACCCATAAGCACAACGTTAGCCAGTCGAGCCGTCAAGGACGACCGCTCGTGACGTAGTCATCAGTGCAGATTTGGTGGCGATAGTGTGTTTATATGTAATCTTATGACTTTTCTCGCTCACTATTTAGTGACTATTTTCTGATTTTCATAGTGTTTTAACATTTTGGGTTTGATAATAAACTTCTAAAGACCTTATATAAACAATGATTTTGTTTCTAAAACCTGTATTTTGTCTGTGTTCATCGTTTTTTGTTCAGACGTGTATGTGATAATTGACTTGAAATTTGAACCAGAGACAAAAACTTTTAACATTGTACATTGATTTTGAACTGTAGGTTAAACAGTATTTGGTAAGTTTGCACAATAAAACTTAGAAGAAATATGTTTACTAATGTTTATTTGTGGTTTTAGATAGAAATATGCCTGGACAGATTTGTGCTATTGCTTCATGCAAAAGCAATAGGTTAATACTCAAAAACAAAGGTGTTAGCTAAATATTACATTCATTTCCTAACACAATTAATTTAGTTTTGTCACACTCAGAAAGGAATAGATAAATTGGGGTAAACGTGAAGACAAATTTAACCCGAAACCCGAATATTTCTGCAATTTGCTCCTTATATTTTACATCAAATGATTATGAAAGAGATCATTAAAATGAACTGTTGGGTAAGTATTAATGAATTTATTTTTATAACTATAAATTCAAATATCCTATTTTATATTTTAAGTGTACCCTTACGCAGAGTTTTAAAGAAAACTGCAGTCCCCACTTTAAATCTAACATGGCTGTACGGCTCAGAATGACTCTCGGAATGGCTCAAGAAAATACAAAAATGTAATTTTTATTTTGAAAAATATGCAAATAATATTATAAAACAGGGACCTGAGGTAGTGAAAAAATTAGCAAATTAGGCAAAGAAAAAAGAAGACAATATGCCATTTAATTAATAAATCTGTATTAATAAAAAGTATTGTTTCAATCATTATACCCAAAAGCTCACTAGTAAAAAGGAATTTAAAAGCGAGTGGATAAAGGAGGCAAATAACACTTTTTTTTATTCGACTTCTCTTCATGATAAAAGGTGATACATGTCAGTCTAGTCATCTCTATTTAAATCATTTCTATCAATTACCTTCTTTATTCGTGAAGATAATTTGAATAAAAATACTTGCCGCCTTTACCTACTCGAAACTTTATATATTATTAACTTTTATAAACTAATTAGCCCACCAAAATTTTGAAATTTGG
Source organism: Listronotus bonariensis (assembly GCA_014170235.1). Taxonomy (NCBI): domain Eukaryota; kingdom Metazoa; phylum Arthropoda; class Insecta; order Coleoptera; family Curculionidae; genus Listronotus; species Listronotus bonariensis. The sequence goes on along the minus strand of JACEGR010005014.1, from coordinate 32,708 downwards.
ATTTAATTTTATACAGATTTATGTATTATTAAGATTAAATCAACATAAATTATTGTCAAAACGGAATCTCTTTACATTACGCGATTACGACTAGAGACTTTTATGTCTGGTTAAATATATATTTTAAACATCTAAACAGTTTTTAAATATTCTATAAGAGGTACTAATTAATAAATGTCACATTGCCATACATTTTAAATGGAAGGCGTCTGAAAGTGTACTGATGGTGACGTCACAACTATATTGTTTTTAAACCATTGTCCGGGATGTATTCAAACACGGTTAAATACGTGACGTATATGACGTCACTGTTTAGCAAAAAAATCATCATTTTAAGGCGTTTAACCAATTATAACCGCGGTAATAATTGGTGACAACTTTGACGTATAATACATTGTTTAAACGCCAATATAACCAATTGTTAAATATTAAATACCGTTTTAGAATTGGTTTATCGCCTAAAATTGATGAATGTAATGTTTTTAAAATGTTTTGAACCGTATTAACAACAAAAAATTGCTCAGAAGGCGTCTGAAAGTGTACTGATGGTGAAGTCACGCGCTCGACCGCTTCGGCTAATAAATCGTGGGATCTCGGCTATCCTCTGTGTGTATAGTCGTTGGACTCGGTCGGTATCGAGTTCTCGATATTCCTTTCAACCTATCGGCCTAATTTTCTCATCTGTTTTTACGTAAATAATTAGAGAATTATTGCAAGTTGCCTTATTAAGCTCGGGAATTATTAATACCGGCCTTATTTAAATAGTGCTTGTACTCATAACTTAGAATTATTGCAAATCATGTTGACAGTACCATTAACCTAAAATAAAGGGACAAAATATAAATAGATTTTCTTTATTCTTTTGTGTTGTTGGGTTTTGTTTAACACAATTAAAGAAATACATTTAAAAAGCAAGGTTTTTAAGTATTTTCACTTCAAAAAACTTTTCGATTTTGTGCTCGGCAGCCGTTCGGTTTACACGAACAGTTCCGAAATTAAAATAAGACCAAAATAAGGCACGACCTAAAACCGACATAAATAAAGCCAGGCACTATCCCTATTAAGAGAGTCCTTATCCCACCATGCATCTGTGCAAGCTCAGATGTCAAAATAAGGACGGTGCAATATTTCTCTATTAATAGAATTAATACTTATTTAATAAGGATAGTGCCTAGTTATGGAATTTGGGAGATATCGACTCGGAATCTAGTTTAAAATATGTTAAGAATCACCATTCGGTAGCGACTCGATATATGTTACGACTCGAGACAGCGGTTAAGAATCCGCCTGCAGTTTTAAATAAAAAACCGATGGATAAAACGCTTTTTCATTAAAATTTTTTAATAAAAGTGCGGATTTTGTATACATTTTGATGCTAAGACTCCCTATTATTAAACTTTCGATTAAAAATGTGTGTATAATATTGCGAATAATACATAGTTTTTTATAAAATTCAGAAAGAGTCCGTTTTGACCCATTTTAAAAAGTGTGTATTAATTGCAGACACGATTTAAAATTTAAAAAAAATGACTTAATTGACCAGAACTAACCTGACCGCCACTTATAATTAATCTAAAGAATAATTAATATATAAGCGTTATTCGAATAATATCAAGTACTAAAAAGATTTAATTAGGTCAAAAATACTTGCCAACACTGTACACCTGAGTGGCTTTCCAGTGACGCAAATAGAGCGCTCCCGAGTAGCTCAGGAGCACTTCGTTCTACTTTATGGCGTTCCAGTGACGGAAAGTGTCATGCACCTGAGCTACTCCGTTTTTCTTTCCCCTTGCCCTTCATGCACCAACCCCTCTTTTGGTTTTTGTGATTCAAACGTGTTTTTTATGGTTAAGGATGGATATTTTAAAATTATTTATTTAAAATTGAATTAGATATTAAAAAGAGATTATTATTATACAGCCAAGACAGGTTAAAAACAACGAAATTTTAAAATTTCTTAAAGTATCTCTCTCTCCTTGTCTAAGGATGCGTTCCAGTGACTAACTTTTTAGAGCAGTTCTAGAGCTTCAAGCCCTGGAGCGTGACGCACAAATTTTCGCCACTGGAAAGCTACCCTATGTAGCTTTCCAGTGAGGAATATCGGATATAAAATTTTTCACTTGCCATTTTCATTCATGTTAAAATTTTACAAAAATTACCGAAACAAAGTTTTTAATGCGTTTAATCAAAGACAATATGCCCGCCCGACAAGGATAACTATATTGTTTTTAAACCATTGTCCGGGATGTATTCAAACACGGTTAAATACGTGACGTATATGACGTCACTGTTTAGCAAAAAAATCATCATTTTAAGGCGTTTAACCAATTATAACCGCGGTAATAATTGGTGACAACTTTGACGTATAATACATTGTTTAAACGCCAATATAACCAATTGTTAAATATTAAATACCGTTTTAGAATTGGTTTATCGCCTAAAATTGATGAATGTAATGTTTTTAAAATGTTTTAAACCGTATTAACAACAAAAAATTGCTCAAAAGGCGTCTGAAAGTGTACTGATGGTGAAGTCACGCGCTCGACCGCTTCGGCTAATAAATCGTGGGATCTCGGCTATCCTCTGTGTGGATAGTCGTTGAACCAAAAGGATACCGAACTAGACTCGAAGCTTAACCAGAACTAACTCTTTCTGTTTTGGTGACACCGAACTCGACTCGAAATTGCCCAGAGGGGCTTTCCAGTGACGCAATAGAGCCTCTCGAGTAGCTCAGGAGCATTTCGTTCTGTTTTATGGCGTTCCAGTGACGAGTGTTATGCACCTGAGCTACTCTGCTTCTTTCTTCTTCTCCTCATGCACCAACCTCTCTTTTGGTTTTTGTGTTCAAACGTGTTTTTATGGTTAAGGATGGATTTTTAAAATTATTTATTTAAAATGGAATTAGATATTAAAAGAGATTAATATTATAAAGCCAAGAAAGGTTAAAAACAACGAAATTTAAAGCCACCCTGGGTTGCTTTCCAGTGACGAAAATTTTTGTGCGTCACGCTCCAGGGCTTGAAGCTCTTGAACTGCTCTAAAAAGTTAGTCACTGGAACGCATCCTTACACAAGGAAAGAGAGATACTTTAAGAAATTTTAAAATTTCGTTGTTTTTAACCTTTCTTGGCTTTATAATAATAATCTCTTTTTAATATCTAATTCCATTTTAAATAAATAATTTTAAAAATCCATCCTTAATCATAAAAACACGTTTGAAGCACAAAAACCAAAAGAGGGGTTGGTGCATGAGGGGCAAGGGGAAAGAAAAACGGAGTAGCTCAGGTGCATAACACTTTCCGTCACTGGAACGCCATAAAGTAGAACGAAATGCTCCTGAGCTACTCGGGAGCGCTTTATTTGCGTCACTGGAAAGCCACTCAGGTGCATAACACTTTCCGTCACTGGAACGCCATTAAGTAGAACGAAATGCTCCTGAGCTATTCGGGAGCGCTCTGTTTGCGTCACTGGAAAGCCACTCAGTTTGCGCTACTGACCCAGTACTAACCTAACATTCTTATTTTGTGGTATAACCGTCAGAATTTAAAAAAGAAAATAATAATGTACAAAACAAAGAGAATAGACAAGGATAGAGGATCAATCGCCGTTTCGAAAAGTGGTACAATTTGAAGGAAGGGTCTGCGGGATGGCAGGGCATGCGCATACGCACTCCCAATGTCAAAATCGGATATATATATATATATATATATATATATATATATATATATATATATATATATATTTTATGGATGGTGGAGGGGAGGATAACCATCTGAATGTTTTAAAAAGTGTCCGTCGAAAGGAGCAACTTAAGGTGGCGCCACAGTAGCCAGAGGAGATTTTTTAACCAATGAGCATGAATTTACAAAATGAAAAAGGACAGATAGATACAAAATAAAAAAGGAAAGAAATATCAAAATCCCTCCACTGACTACTGTAGCGCCATCCCAATTTGCTACATTCCGATGGCCACTTTTTCAACTTGTCCGCCATAAAAGATGGTTATCCTCCCTCCTCCATCCATAATATATATATATATATATATATATATATATATATATATATATATATATATATATATATATATATATATATATATATATATATATATATATTCAAAACATTGATTTTTTGAGTAAATATACATAAAACATTAATAAAAAGTGTAAAATGTGGTTTATACTGAAATTTATTAATATTTTAATGACTAAATATTGGTAATTTAGTGTATTAAAATCTATTTGGTAGAAGACTATTTTTTTTTAGATTAGGATAGGTTAATGTGGAAAAATGTATAGGTATAAATTTGAGGGAAATGAGAACTGAAAATAAAAATCTAAATAGAATTATTTTTTGAAAACTGAACTTTTATTGCGAGATTACTTATTTAGCATAAAAAATGGTACTAAATGTAAAAGAAGTGTATAATTTTAGGAAATGAATGAAAATAGCATGCCCAAACTTACCAACCAAATAAATTTTAGATTTATGTTGATCCTATTTAGTTGAAAGGTATTATAGTCTATAATTCAAATTCAAATTCAAATGGTTTATTTCCATAGACATAAATACAATGTGTTGGAACTGTCAATTAAACAATCATGATAAGAACAAGAAAACTAAACCTAAATTAAAAACTATAAATAATACAAATAAGTTTAACTAAACTCACAATTAAAAAATTCAGTTAATGAGTAGAAAGGGTTTTCAGCCAGTAAGGTCTTAAGTGTTCTTTTAAAAATCGAAATAGATTTAGAATTTTTTATGCCAAAGGGCAGATGGTTAAAAATTTGAAGAGAGGTTATGATAGGACCTTCCTGTACCTGAGACAAATGTGTAAAAGGAATATAAAGTTTTTCAGCATTACGAGTTTTGTAGTAGTTTATCTCTCCGAATTTTATAAAGTTAGTTGATTTTTTATATATTTCACATGCGCAATGTAGAATATAGATATTGATGACTGTTGGAATTTTTTCCTTTTTAAAGGTATCACGACATGACTCTCTGTAGGGGATTCTAAACATGGTACGAATAATACATTTTTGGCATATTAATACTCTCTCAACGCCGGAGGAATTACCCCAGGCAAGCAAACCATAGGACAAAGTAGAGTGGACAGCAGAGTAATAGAAAGTCTTTAATGTGAATGCATCTACAAAGTCTCTAAGCTGAAGGACAGCATAGTTGCTACGATATAGTTTGCTGCACACCAAATCAACCTGATCATGCCAAGACAAGTGTTTATCTATAATGACTCCCAAGAACTTGCAAGCATCTTTTTGAATTATGTTGTTTGAACCCTCTCTAAGTAGTATAAGTTAATATTACCTACTTATACTATTGTGTCACTATCGGACCAGCTATATCCGAATGTATCAACTGACCTATCTTAGTGGTATTCTTATTACATTTATAAAATGGTTTACGAGTACATTTACCCTCAATACAAATTTTACAAATATCCTTATTAAATGGTAAATTTAGTTGCCTTAAACTATTTCTGTTTATATGCCCTAACCTTCTATGCCATAAATATTTATCAATATTATTAACAACTTCATTTATCATAGCATTTTTATCAATATAACTACAAAAATTTTTACTTTTGTTTTTTATATCTATACTTAAACAGAATAAGTTATTAAAACAATCACAACAAAATGTAAACTCATTTTTACATAAAATAGCTTGCTTTTGACCAGCTTTATTACAAGAAAATGTTATTTTAAAGTCTTTTTGGATAAGTTTTGAAACAGAGATTAAATTATGGGTCATACCTTCAACAATAAGTGCCTCAATCATTATTTCTTTACCTTGACATATACCTTTCAATACTCCTTGCTTATTTGCGTATAATATCTGGTAATTTTTATCAGTTCCTATTTTCTCCATCTCGATTTCTTGAATGTCTGTCATATATCTTTCCATTTCACCTTTTACCATATGTTCCGTGCATCCTGAATCCAAAATGAAATTTGTCATATCACTCGGTGTCACACTACTTAATGCAATAAAAGCTATTTCATTGGCATTGTGGACCTGTAATTTACTTTGTCCACTGTTCTGATTTTCAACATTATTATAACCACCTCTTGATCTGAAACTTGACCCTCTTTGAAATTGTCCTCTATAACCTCTTTGATTTTTCATATCTCCTCTTGATCTTCTTTGCCTACACTCAGACATTTTGTGACCGGGTTTGCCATTTCTTCATCCAGTAATCGTGATTTAACAAAATCCATTTTAATGCTAGTATTCATAGTTTCAATAGCCGTTATAACAGACTCATACTCATCATTTAGCGATAAAAGCAAGTGACATACTTTATCTTCTTCCTCTAGTGTGGAACCAGCATTTTCCAAATCTTGTATAAGGGTGTCGAACAACATAAAATGATCTTCAAGTTTTTCACCTCTTTTTAATTTTAATGTTAATAATTTTCTCTTCAATGTTAGCTTTGTAAACACACTTTTTCGTTCAAAAATATCCTCTAATGCTTTCATCATTTCCTTTGCACTTTTCGAGTCTTTTACAACATCTAAATGTTTATCTGTTAAACACTGTACAATTACACTCTTTGCCTTTGCATCTTTAACCATAAAATCTGCTTTACTTCTGTCATTACTGTAGTCATTTTCTGTTTTAATTAGAGCCTCGGCTATCTGTCTTTCTTCTAATATTGTTATTACTCTGAACTTCCAATTATTAAAATTTGTTGTACTACTTAGCTGGGGCAAATTTACCATTGTATTAGTCATTGTAAATTTCTTTATTTTCTCTTCTCTTGCTATACCAATTACATGCCTCCTGGGCCCATAACCTGTTACGGATACTACTTTATTGATAGCAAAACTCAACTTTATTATTTATACTTTATTTTAATAATAAACTCATTACAAACTTCTGTTACTAACTAACTTTTTGCATACTCATGCTAACTCGCTTGCTTGCTTGATTGGGTTTATGGCTTTGCTGCAAGGCAATCCGGATCAACCATTCACATACACACTTAGAGCTTCACTGGCATAACTGGGATTAAATTGCAGCTTTTCTTGATAATCCGGCACCATACGTACATAGGGCTTCATGGCAAACTGGGATTAAATGATCAAAGAGCTATGCAGTTTAATGCAAAATAATGTAAAAACGTAGAAAACGGGGTTTTAAAAGGTGAAAATCAAATATTGTGTGACACTTTAGCTTTAAATCAAGAATTGTGTGCAAAAGAAGGGGGAATATAGTGAAAATAAGCTTAGTTCAAATTTGAACTTTGATGATGGATATCTCGAGAACGAAACGTTTCCGCCAAATAATTCTTTCAGATTCGTGATCAGCGCCCCAAAAACCCCGTATACCAAATTTCGTCAAAATCGGAGTTGCTCCCATTTTCTAGAAAATTACCCTTTATTTTAATAATAAACTCATTACAAACTTCTGTTACTAACTAACTTTTTGCATACTCATGCTAACTCGCTTGCTTGCTTGATTGGGTTTATGGCTTTGCTGCAAGGCAATCGCCAGCATGCTAACTCATACTTATTTTTTTTTTTTTTTTTTTAACCCATATTTTCTTCTTCTTACTTTTAACATAATCTAACTACTTAGCCTATTTTTCGCGACTAACCTTAACAAAGTTAACCATCAAACCGGTGAAAGTTCGCAAGATATTTGGCTGATAGTATTGATTCAGACACAAAAATGTTACGTAAAAAGTGCGTACTGAAACAAAAAATTCTAAATAAATCCATACTTTTAACCAAGCACGTCCTTTTTACCAACGTTAAGCAAGAATAAAATAAAACTTTGACGAGCTCTTTTGGTCGCTGAACACAATCAGGTGTGTGCCATTTCTTAATTGGTGGGGGTAAATCAACAACTGTTTCTCTCCCCTTGTCCATTCTCTTTGGTACAAAACTTGTGTACAAAACAATAGGAAGCATGGGAAGTTTTGTGCCCGAATATACCATTAATGAATCTAGTGATGAAACATCACATGAATTTCAAGAATATTTAGATTTAATTAAACAGAGGACAGAACTTGTAAAAGAAGAAAGTAAGTAAAATAATAATAATAATAATAATAATGGAATATTGATATTATATCAATCGTGTATGCCTTAAGAAATTATAGTTCCTAGAATAATACAAAATAAATGTAAATGTTGTCTAGACAAAAGGTTAAATTAATTTATGAAAGTGGAAAAAAGTGGATGAGTCTGTCAATATAAAATATGTTATATTTGATAAAATAACAATAATATAATAAAATATAATAAAATCCCAAATGGTTTAATATCACATTAAATATAAAAGCTACTACTTAATAATGTTGTAAATTTATTTTTGTATATTCATCTTAAAATGTATGTTCAGAGAACGCTTCAGAACGGTTCTACAAGGTAAAAGGAATACACTAACTGCATCAGACAACTATTGGGACATTTATCTCACTGTTGTAGCTGTTGTATTAAAAAGTAAGACTGGAGATTGTACTTGTTGAAACTAGGCCTCTCATATTATAGAGAGTACAGGTCTGATATGTCTCAAAGCACTAACAGGGTAGGATTCACGCTTTTGAGTAAAAATTATAACTTAAATGTATGACTATCCAGAATTTTTTATGATAATAGCTTTGTTTGGCATAACAAAAAGTTATAACTAGTTTTAACTCAACTGCACTATTTTCGAGGTCGTGAAGTTAGGCACATTTCATTAAAACAATAATTCTTGTCGAAGAAATCTTTGGACCACTCGTACAAGTATAGAAAACAAGGAATCCAAATATGTAGAAATTAAATTATAAATAAAAGTATAAAAGTCTTTTTGAATATTTGATATTTGTGACATATCTTGGTAAACGTGTTTGGCATCACAACTTTTTTAACTTGTTTCCACTTTTTAGTTCTTCACTACAATACACTTTACTCCATGCCAAACGAAACAAATAATTATACTCCGAACAAGATTCAAACAGATGATAAGGGTATTTATAAATTTATAATGAAGAAATTGTGAGAGAAATTGTTAACACTTCTGCTGACCACTTTGGTTCTTTTTATGTAGATGGGTCAGTTAATAATAACAGCATTATTTTATTTGTTATATTCTTAATCTTTAATAATTACTTTAATATTACAATTTATTTATTATTTATTTGTTATTTGGGTCAAATCTAGTAATTGGAATTTGACCTGTTTGGTCCTGAAGACTGTTCTATCTGAAATTTGGTATACACTCTTAATCTTGATGACAATATGATATAATAATATATTCTTAATGATCGTAAATCCAAGATGGCCGATGATACAAAGTGGCGGATTATACAGTAAGGACATAAAGTCCGTCGCCCCTCCCTTTTGAGCCGTTGGGTATATTGCGATGAAATTTGGCGCGGTGTTTTATTAAGTTCTTTATTTAGCAACTTGTACTAATTATAAATTTTACAATGTAGTTTAAATAATAATATAGAAAATATATAAATAAAAATTAGAAAAAAAAATACAATTTCAAATAAATAAAATTTAAAAAATCGATATGGAATAAAAGTAACACACTAAATAATACAATTATAAAAAGAATATAAATAAAAATCCTTAAAAAATACTAATTAAAATAAATAAGTAAAATTAAAACATTCGTCTAGAATAAAAATTAGCCAACAATACAACATAATAAGCGTCAAAATATTAAAATAAAACAATTATGTGTATAGAATAAGAATTTACACACAAAACAATGCAACAAAATAAACGTCAAAATATATAAAAACAATTAAGTCAGTTATAACTATATAAAATTACAGAAAAAATTAAAAAAAAACAAATAAATAGAGTAACAATACACAAAGATAAAAACAACAAACAAAAAATCCAATTTGAGGGTCAGCAAAGTCAGACGCAAACAAATAAAGAATTAACACAATTAAAAAAAAATAAAAAGTTTATACAGATGAAAAGGCAAGTTACAAAATCTTGCACTCTCTTAGTAAATATTTCTTAAGTTGTGTTAAGTAATAAGTGAGTTAATGTTCTTTAGTTCTTGGGGCAACTTATTAAATGCATCCAAACCTTTGAAAAAAAAGGGAATTTTGACACATTTTCTTACTTTTTGGTGCAATGAAGAAATAATTTTGTTGTCTTGTATTATGAGAGTGCACGTCACGGTTATAAGTCAACTTATTAATGAGATGAGAGGGAGCACGTCCCAATTTGATTTTAAATATAAACACTAAAACACAATATTTAAAGTACTCAGAGACTGGCAACCACTGTAAGCACTGAAGCATTCTTATGATTGGAGTATATTTGGAGCATCCCAAAATCAGTCTCATAGCCCTATTTTGTAATTTTTGCAATCTATTTAATTCATTTTGATTTAGCATGTATAAAATAGTTGCACAATAATTAAAATGCGATAGTATTATTGTATTATATATTGTTAGCTTTGACCAAAAGGAGAGATAAGATGAACACCTTGTTAAGTAGTTTATAGAATGGCTTAACTTAGAAACCACAAAATTTGTATGATCCCTAAATGTTAGCCTATCATCTACAATAACGCCTAGATATTTAATTTTTTTACTTGTTCAATGTTATTACCGCCGATTTGAATTAAGCAATTGCTTCTGGTAAAGATCGTTTTAACTTTCTCAGTGGCCAATAACATATATTTACTTTTTGCTGCATTGATACTTAATAGATTCTTGCATGTAAATTTGTAAACCTTGTTTAGAGCATTATTAATTTTAGTGACCACAGATTCTATGTCAGTTCCCAAAGCATAAATCAACGTATCATCCGAAAACAGATGAATTTTAACACCTTCTGATTCTACAACACCCAGAATGTCATTAATAAATAATACAAATAGTATCGGACCCAGAATACTTCCCTGTGGTACACCATGATTATTTATAACTTCCCCAGATGATATCCCATTAACGTTTACCCTTTGTCTTCTGTCCTTCAAGTAGCTATCAAACCATTTTAAAACAGTCCCACGTAAACCAATATTATATAATTTAGACATCAATATGCCGCGATCTATAGTTTCAAAAGCCCGTCGTTAGTCCAGGAAAACTGCTAGTGTCATATTACCACGATCCATTTCACTTTTCCATTCGTCAAGGACACATTGCAGTGCAGTCTCAGGGCTGTGATTCCATCTAAATCCTGACTGTTTTTCGATCACTATATCATTGCCTTCAATAAACTCAGCAAGTTGGTCATATACACTTTTCTCTAATATTTTTTCTACTGAAGGCAACTTATTAATTGGACGGAAGTTTCCTGCTTCTACACAGTTTTCCTTTTTTTGCACGGGCGCGACAGTTGAAATTTTTAGGTTATAAGGAACAATACCCTGTTCCAGAGAGGAATTAATTAAATTTAATAGGGGATTCTCTAAACTTTCATAAATATTTTTATTAAAGAAATATCATCCTCATCCGGACTACTTTTATTTTTAGCGAAAATACAGTCTTTTTAACGATTCCATCTCCATTAATTTAAAATCTGAAAAATAATTTATCAGACCGGGGTCCAAACAGTCCATATCAGGATTAGATTTATCTATTTGATCAATTATATTCTCTATACTTTGAACATAAAACGAATTTAACCTGTCAGGCAATATATTTTTGTCACTGACTACTTCATCATCAAATTCTATTTCCCTAATACTATTTTTATTTTTATTTTTAGGTAGAATAATTTTTAAGGTATCCCACATTTCTGACGAATTATTCTTGCAATTATCTATTTTCGATTCAAAAAACCTAATTTTTTCTTCTCTAATTATTTTTACTGCAGTATTCCTAGCAGATTTGTATATTTTATGCTTATCGTCACATTTAGTTAATTTATACTCCTTATAACTATTATCATGCAACTGTACCGCTGCCTTGGTCCTATCATTCCATCATGGCTTAAATCTAGGTAAAATTTTTATTTCTTTTTTAGGTGCTACCTCATTTAAAACATTTATAATAGTTTCATACAGGTTTAAAAATTTTATATTAATATCTCGCTCTGAAAAATTCCAATTCACACTCGACAATCTTGTTGCAATCAAGCCATAATCAAGATTTCGTCCTCGCGTACTTAGTATCACGGGAACACTTTGCTGACCCTGAGGCATTGGTAATTTAAGAGACAATAAATAATGATCACTTATTCTAGGAACATCTAATAACATTTGTTTTTATATCGTCAATATTTGTTAAAACTAAATCTATTATACTACCTCCCTGTACATTGGCTCTTGTGATTTCACACACACAGTCTGCTTTAATCCTATTTCCTCTGTATACTCTATAATCCTATTAGCATAAAAATCATCTGATATCCAGTTGATATTAAAATCACCAATAAATATGACAGGCATCCTAACATCACATACAAACTCATTACACCAATTCTCAATGAAATCTAAAAATTCTGAATTGCTACTACTAGGTGAATGATACAAGCAAACTATTCTAAAATTTTTATCATTTATATTTACTTTTATGTTTAGAAACCAATAATTTTTTTCATATGAAATTCCCTCATTTTTAACAATTTTAATATCATTCTTAATATATATTTGAACACCACCCGTATGCCTACTACTACTGTCTACTCTAATGCACTCATAACCCTCTACATGCACTTCAGAATTGTTTATATCACTAGTTAAGTGAGTTTCTGAGACACAGACAATCTTAGGTAATTTCTGTAAAATTAGTGAATGAATCTGATCAAAGTGAGCCAATGGACTTCCAGAATTAAGGTATAAAATGTCACATCCATGTTTCTTCGCTATATGTTTACCTCTGTCAGAGCCGGACTTGGAAAATTTGCAAAATTAATACCCTTATTATCCTCGAAATATTCATTTCGAGTCAAAAAAATTAGATTTTTGTTTACATTACAAGTTTTTGAAAGCCCAATATTTTCTGATATTAATTTGCATATTTTTTCTTTCGTGTTTAACACACCATTTTTATTATTAATATTAAGAAAGGAAATAATTCCCTCTGCAAATTTATTTAACCTACTAACATATTCCTTAAGTTTATAATTAAATTTATTAATGTAAACATTATTCTTATTTCACAAGTCATACATTGGGACAAAAGCAAACATTATATTAGTTTGTGTGCAAAATTTAATTTTTTCATTAATTTTCTTAAACAATGGATATCGATTAAAATTATAAAAGTCATTTAAACCAGCAATTATTACAATGTAATCTTTGGTAGTAAAATCCTTTGACAATTTAATAATATCACTATTTGAGACAATTTTTCTTTTTTTTTTAGTTGAAAATGACAACTTTACATGTCAAAATGACAACTGGGCATGGATTCGCATTATTTTCTTAAATGGAATAGTGGGTCATGCAACACCTCGTTTTGAAGGGTTTTTATGCTCAATTTAACCTCCGATTTTGAAAACATTTAATTCATTTATTTTGAAATGGCGACCAATAATTTATTTTTTTGGTTATTTTTTGAGTTTACAATGTACCTACCATAGATAACCTACATTTAGATCCGCAGTGGCAAGAAGCATTTTTCGGATTTTTGCGATCTCGCGCAGTAAGCAAATGGATGGGTGGACGAACATGCGCACTTTAAAGCCGTGGCAAAATATAAACACCGGCACCCCGTACCCTCCGTCCGCGGTCTGACCGTGACACTCTTTAGCTACCGTACTGTAAACAGAAAACCAGGATGCCGTCGAAAAATTCTTTCCGATAATGCGGATAGTCTGTTTGGCGCCAGGTTCGTTTACCCTCAACTTGCTTGCGCACAAACCGGTTTTTGCCAATGAAATGTAACTTTTGTTTCGCGCAGGTAATTCAAATTCAAATTCATATATTACGGTTAAAAACAATTTACATTTACCGACGTCACAATTTAAAATAGTATAAAACTACACAATTTTAAAATAGTTAACGCACAAGTCTAAATTATACATTACTAAATAAAAATTTCACTACAAATACATTTTTTTTTCTGAACATTTACATTTAGACTTATCCAACTAAAAGTTATCAATGACAAAAAAATAACATTATATTGGCATAACATTGGCAATCCATCGAGATCAGTGGTACCTACCTACTGGTAACATACAAAAATTGTAGGTAAGAAACTAATACAAAAGTAATTAACTAGTTTAATTAATAACTTTTTTTTAAATTAATAACTAATTAAACAAATTTAAAAAAGTTAACAAATTAGAACTAATAGAAAAATAAAAAGTGAGAAGGAAGAAACAAATGTCAAATATTTACTTTAAAAGATGTTGGAAATGTCCACCCTGTTCTTGAAAATAGAACATCCTGTTAGAGCATTCTTTCCTAACATTATGCAGGGTTGCAGGGGTTATTCCTACACACACATCGATTTTTTTATCTTTGGACAAACCACGAAGGCTAAAAGCCTAAATACTATTGTACCGTGGGTGTCTTAAGCGAGGTAAAAGGGAGTTTGTTGACACGGGACTTAACTATTTGAAGGTTTAGGGGAGAAGGAAAGACCAGCGGGTTCGAACAAAGTGGGAAGTTTGGGGCCTGTCCAGTTTGACCGTATAGGTATGCATACGCGGGGCACCACGAGTTTCTCTGGTGGGAACCGTGAGTGGAGGAACTATTCTCGACAATTCTTCAGAGCAGTAGCCATGGAAGTACCTATAAAAAAGCGATAAATCCTCCACAGCCCGACGATGGGCAAGGGAGGGAAGCCTTTCTGTAAGTGAAGGATCATTATTGAGACGAACAGCTCTTCTTTAGATGGAATCAAGAATGCATAGGGTTGTGGGGGACGCCATGCTCCAGATATGAGAACAATATTCCAAGGGAGGTCGCATTTGGGACACATATAAAGTGTATAAATTAGAAGGGGAAAAATACTTTTGGCTCGAAAGAGAAATCCAAGCTTTTTGAAGCCGCCGTGGTTATAGATACAATGTGTTTATGCCAGTTAAGGTTACTTTCAAATGTGACGCCCACAAGATTGAAGGTGTCTTAGCTCTGTAAAACTTGGCCGCTCATAAGTAGAGGATGAGTATTTGATGACTCTTTTCGCGACAAGGAACATTATTGTGTTTTGGATGCATTAAAATGGACGAGATTTTTGGCGCCCCAATCCAATATTTAATCAAGATCCCGCGAAAGAGATATCTGCATCGCTCTGCGTTTGTTTTCCAAATCAGGTTTAGTGATGGGTTTAGGAACCTGAAAACTGGAGTGAGGGGTACTATCGTCGGCGAAACTATGAATGGAATTAGTTGTGGACGAGAGAAGGTCGTTGATGTGAAGAAGAAACAATGTTGGTGCCAGAACTGAGCCCTGAGGCACTCCAGCATTTACTTGGTGAAAGCTTGAAGAATGACCGCCCACAATAACTGATATACGACGATCAGATAGATAACTAGAGAGCCAAGTATAGAGTTAAGTTGAAAGATCATACGAGGGAAGTTTATTAAGAAGTGCGGCATGCCAGACCTGGTCAAAAGCTTTGGATATATCGATGATACGTTGTCGAAGGTGATCTAGAGAATCAGGAGCTGTTTTATAAACTTGAGACTTGACGTAGCCCCATAGAAAATAATCAAGGGGTGTCAAGTCCGGTGAGAGATGGCCACTCTGTCGGATCTCGGCGACCAATCCACCTATTCGGATAGGTTGTATCAAGGTAATTTTTAACATCTCTGAAATAATGAGGCCGGGCGCCATCCTGTTGAAACGTAATTTCTAATTGAAATTCAAATGGATTTTTATTTATTTATTTATTTACTTATTTATTTACTCATTACCGGGCATTGCCCAATTATAATTTTAAATAACAAGCATCTACCATATATATCTAGTACTAAGCTTTTTTAATTAACAAATATTCAGGACTAAAATTTTATATTTTAGTTAACCACCAAAATACTTAAAAAGCAGTAAAAAATAACAAGCTACTAATGATTAAGAAACAAGAAAACAACATCTAAAATTAAATTTAAAATATACACACTTAAAAAATCTAACAATATGAATATACAAAAATAAAACAACATGAAGCGTTAATCTATAAAACATTGGACTTCATAACCCTTCGATGCCTATTTAGGGATAGATTAAATAAATCGTCCCCAAATTTATTGGCATGCTTCATCAATCTATTTATTGGGGAAAATTGCCCATACAACCTTTGGTGAAAATTTGTTTGAAAGGTAACAGAATGCCTTAATGTCCTTGAAGGAACATAGAAATTTATAGAAAAGAGCAGTTCACTACATTGCACATTCCCATGAATTAGTTTAAAAAGAAACAATACATCAGCATTTTCACGTCTAACTTTCAAACTTTGTATATTAATAGCTTTTTCAAGATCTTCAAAATTTATTGTTTCCTGGGGAATATGCAATTTAAAGGCAATGTATCTTAAAAACTTTCTCTGAACAGAATTTAACATTTTAACATATTTCTCATAATATGGATTCCAAACAACAGAACAATTTTCCAAAAGGGGTCTTACTAACGAAGTATACAATAGTTTTATTGAATTTACATTTTTAAAATCTTTGGTATTTCTTTTAATAAACCCTAAAACTCTAAGGGCTCTATTCTTGCAATATTCAATATGGGAAGAAAATGTAAGTTTATGATCAAAGAACACCCCCAAATCTTTAATAGTATTTACGTGGCTTAAAGGCTCGCAATTAATTATGTAAATATTTCTTTGTACGTTTAAAGATCTACTAAACTGGATTGATGTGCATTTTTTTATATTTAGAATCATTCGGTTTCTTGTACACCAATCATAAAACCTATCCAAGTCCGCCTGTAAATTAATAACATCCCGTCCGCTACTTATCTTAAGAAATTTTTTTAAATCATCGGCATACAATAAGAATTTAGAGAATTTAAAGCAGTCAGCCACATCGTTAATAAAAATATTAAACAATAAAGGAGCAATGTGTCCTCCTTGAGGAACTCCAGAGGAAACATCCAGAGCTTTCGACTCAAAGTTATTTATTTTAACTACTTGCTTTCTTTTGGATAGAAAAGATCTAAACCAGTTCAGTAGTAAACCATGTACACCATAAGTATAACGTTTGTCCAGTAAAATCTCATGATCAATTTTGTCAAAAGCCTTGGAGAAGTCGGTATATATGGAGTCTACCACACAACCGCTCTCCAAGCCTTCAACAATGTATTTGCTATATTACAACAGATTTGTAGTTATAGATTTGCCCTTATTAAAACCATGCTGATTACAGATTATTACATTTTTAAAACTAGATTCTAGAAAGTTTGCTATTAGCATTTCAAATATTTTTGAAAATAATGATAACTTTGTAATAGGTCTATGGTTTGGGTTGAGGTTGAGCAACAACATCTTCAATAAGTGGAGTAATGGTGTCTTGAAGCATTCGAATATATATTTGGCCATTTAAATTTCCTTCCAAAAATATGGGATCTATAATATAATCACCCAAAATGCCCGCTCAAAACTTTAATTTTTGAGGAAATTGACTATGTCCTTCGCGAAACAGATGGGGGTTTTCATCACTCCAATACCTGCAATTTTGAGTATTGACTATTCCATTCAGGAAAAAGGTACTTTCATCGCTGAAGCAAATAAGCTTCAGATAATTGGGGTTTTCTTCAATTTTTTAAGCCATAATATCGCAAAACTGTAATCTTCTGTCAGGATCATTTTCTGTTAATTCGTGGACAATTCTCATCTTGTAGGGATGGAATTTACACTTTTTAAAATTTTCTTAGAGGTAGAACGTGAAATATTGCATGTGTCAGCTACGTCCTTAGTATTTTGCTGGGGAGAAACTATCATTTCAGCTAGGACCTGCACTTTAACATTTTCGGGAAATTTTGGCCTTCCAGATCTTGGGGCATCTTTTCCGTACTTAATACTTGAAACTTTGACATAAGCTTCTGAAAGTATTTCCTGCATATTGGCCGCCCGGGAAAGCGTTCATTGAAGATGCGAACTGCATTATGACAATTCAGATTAGCCTCGCCAAAGATGATAACTGCTTCAATTTTTTCTTTTAACGGACGCGCCTTTTCAATTCAATGATATTTTTGAAAGTTTTGAAACAACTTGACGTGTCGGAGGCCCAAGTCCTCGGCCACGATACTTATCGTCAGTGTCAGCGGCCAGCGTTGAGCGGGAAATGTGAGAGCGCTGTCTTTGATCTTTATGCGAGAATAAAGGAACTTGTTTACTTAAATCAGCCGCTCGGCGCTGACGCTGGTTATCGTACCCGAGGCCTAAGGCGTTAGTGGAGTGCCACCCTGTATAACCAGGTCCTAAATACCTACACCTACCATAGCTAGTAATAGAAGCTTTGGTTTTGGGCTGTGTATGTTTTAACAAGTTAATAAAACGGATTTCTTGCTTTGCTAAAGTAAATGATGTAAACTTAGATAGCATAGTAAATGGACACTGCAAAATCACCTTGTTTTTTTCACCCTGTATATTTTGAGGTTACCAAAATACGTTTATATTTTTCGTCTTAGCATGCACTCTCTTGGTGTAAAAAATTAATGAAATCTAATCGTTTGTTCTTCTTAATACTCAAAAAAAAATTTGGAGTTTGTGCATATTAGGCAAATTAATAAAAATTCCGTATATTTTGACGCCACTGCAATAAGTAATATTCTATATAAAATATTTGTATATATTTTATTATTCTATATTAAAGCGTATAGTTATTCATCAAAAGATGTATATCAGAAAAGCTTGAGTAAGACAGAAAATGTTTGTTTAAAAAAGCAGTGGCGTACTCTATTTTTCTTTAAAGATACTTTATTCAAATCCTGATATCCCAGATATATATTTTATAAAGTTTTCACCCTGTATATCAAAAGTTAAGACAGTCAGAACATAAGTTTATTTAATCTTCGTAAAATCATTTAAGGATCGATACCCTGCTTTCCCTTAAAAAAATACAATTGTGGAAGCCATATACTTTTTGAAACCTGTATATATTTTTGTTTTAAAAAATACTAAGATAAAAAAATGTTAACGTGTGTTCTAAGCTAATCAATAAATATCCTAAAATAACGCGTATTACAAATCATTACGGCGATGCAATGATCCTCTGGTAAGTAAAAAGAGCATTCAGAAAAAAATGATATCTTCGCCATTGAAAACTTTTATTGCTAAAGTAAAAACCGCCCCCTGATAAATGTCCATATGTTTTAAAAAATGTTAAAAACAATTAAAATCCTTAATACAGAATATGTGGTTCCCACGGAAATTTTTAAACAGTGACCCTCCTTTGTGTGATACATGCAATTCAACAATCATTATCTCTCATTTGTTAATTGACTGTCCCAACAGCCTACCTCAACTACTTGGAAACAAAGCGACTGTTACTTTAATAAAAAAAAGTTCAAAATAATTTATAGATTATTGAAATTCATATGACAATTACTAGTACGGTGTGGAAAGTAGTTGCTTTAATTTATCAGTTGATTTATAGTTTTATTTTTTGTTTTAGATGCAAGATTGGAAGATATGTTAGGAAAATTAAAGCTACTAAATGATGAAAAAAGGTTATTGGGAATTGGTGTGTCAGCAGAAACCCTTCCTAAATATATGATTGAACTTGAAGCCAAAAATCTTAGTTCTGATACTGTAGCTCTAAGTCAAGCTGAAAAGCTAAGGAAACAGAGTAACTATTTGTCAAAACTTAAAATATGTATTAGACACTATATTAATTTAAATACTACATTATCCAAAGAAATTAAATCTTTGAAAAGGTAAGCATGGCTGATTTAAATACAGTGCATTCCTTAATAATCCGATTTTGGCCGGGCTGAGACTCACGCCTGTATGCACCGTGTTTTAATAATAATAATAAGTCATAATAATAATTTCTTTATTGTCATAAACACATTTAAATCTGAACATTGACTACGTCATATTTTTAAAGAATACAAATATTAGACAGTGAGTTAGTTAGTATACTACAGTCAAAACTTTAACAAGCATTATTACACAAAAATTGTAAAAATTATACTTTACAAAACAATGATAAAATTATTATAAATAAAATACAATATAGATAAAAAAACACTTAAAAAAGAACAAACAAAATACACTTGACCAATTAAACAGTTAAAATAAATAAAATACAATATGGTTAAAAAAATAATAATAATTTAATCCGGATTACAAAATCCAGCTTAGAAGTTTATTGACTTTTTTCTTTGCACCGTCGATGGATTAGTTAATCCAAATTACTTATATAGTAATATCGCATTTCTATAGAGAAATTTTAAAAAATATATAAGAATTTTAAGGATATGAATGACTTTCGGGTTATGTCAAAAAATTCAAATGATTTTTAAAAAGTATTAAGTTTTAAAGAGTTTAGCACTGCAAATTTAGCAAAATGTTTAATAGCAGCGATAAAACATAAATAAAAAAATGCTCTTTTAAAAATATCGTCAGTAGTCTCCGCAAACCCTGTAAGTCCCAAAATTAAAATTTTGCAGTTTGACGAAAAATCCTACTAAATTAACATTGCGTTTTCTTTGATTGTGTGTTTTCTTTAAATATATTAAAGGTTCTTCTTAAAAATTTACATAATATGGGCTTTACCTTATTGTCCCTGAGGTTGTAAAGTTTTCAATAATGGCAAAAAATGGCAGGAGATTTGCCGAGAATAACGACAAGATACGAGGATATTAGAAGACAATAAAACAAATAAAATGAGAATTAGTCCAGGCGAAATACTTGATTGCAAAAAAATTGCCTTACAGCAAACTAATGGTATAGTTTTGTTAAGTGCATCATAACTTTGTAATAAAAACACTTCCGAAACAAAATAATGCGTAAGGGAGTGAAGGGCGGTGGTTTTTAAGGATAAAAATGGTTTTTCGCAATCCCAAGGTAAACAATACATCTTATTAAAAAAGTTAAATGTAATGTACCTATTTTTACCCTAACATCAAAATTTTCGAGAAAAGTGAAAAAAAAACTGTTTTTAGTTTGATTAAGCTGAAAGTTGGACCAAATATACTTTATATTAATCTTAATATACTATATTGTTTTTATCAATAAATATGCAGCAGTTATTACGAAAACTTACTTAAAAAAATGAAAATTTTTAACCGCCATTTTGATTTTTTTTTAAATCAAAAATGGTCCGCTAAGGACTCATTTTTGTCATCTTTTAATAAATACGATAAAAAATATATAGTTTAATTAAAAAAACTAAAAAAAAATTTAAAACACAAAATATTGACATTTTTTATTTTCACTCGTACGTTGTGTTACTTAAAAAATTAATATTATTTATTAAAATTTTAATTTAAAATTTTTTGAACATTCTAAGAAGTTTAAAAACATTTTTTAATGTGAAAGTTGGATTACAGGTATACAGTGTGTCCGAGGTTGGGTGTTTCAAAAGACAAATTGAAGAACATTTTTTGAATTTTAAATCAGCATTTTGGGAAAACTGGTCGCATGGTCCAAAAGTAAAAAATACAAAATTTTACTTTGATTGGTATTATAGAGGGCAAGTTATAACTAAAAATATGAAAAATGATCTAATGTAAAGTACTTTTATTTTTAAAAATAGAACAAAATTGTGTAAGTAAATGTTGTAGAGAATTAAATTTTACGTTAAAGTGTGTAGTTAAAGTATTAAAGAAAAAAATGTTTATGGTCAATTTTTTTACAATTATGCACTTAAATACTCGACACGGCGGAGCAAATTTTATCAAAATCTTTAAAATATTTTAATTTATTTTAAATTTTACTCATTTAGGCCCAGTAATTAATTTTTAATTAAAACTGTAAAAAATGCCAACGACTTTTCTTTTTACTTTATTGCTTTATCTTTAAATATAAACATAAAATTTAATTCTCTACAACAATTTTGTTCCATTTTTAAAAATAAAAAGTACCTTTCTCTAGATCATTTTTCCTACTTTTAGTTATAACTCACCCTGTATAATAACAATCGAAGTATAATTTTGTATTACTTTGTTTTGTACCATGCAATCAGCTTTTCCAAAATGATAATTTAAAATTCAACAAATTTTTATTCCATTTGTCCTCTTGTAATACCCATCCTCGGACACACTGTATACCTGTAATCCAACTTTCACATTTAAAAATGTTTTTAAACTTTTTAAAATATAAAAAAAATTACAATTTTAATAAATATTATTAATTTGTGACGGAAGTCACATAATGTACGAGTATAATAAAAAATGTCAATATTTTGTGTTTTTATTTTTTCTCCATTTTTTCAATTGAACTATTTATTTTTTATTGCAATAATTAAAAGTTCACAAAAAAATGAGCCCTTAGCGGACCGTTTGTGATAAAAACAAATGGCGGTTGATATATTTTTTTAAGTAATTTTTTACAATAACGGTTGCATATTTATTGATGAAAAAATACAGTATATTTAGAATAATATAAAGTATATCTGATCCAACTTTCAGCTTAATCGAACTATTTTTGTAAAAGATAATAATTTAAAACCAAAAAAACAGTTTTTTTTTACTTTTCTCGAAAATTTTTGAGGTTAGGGTAAAAATAGTTATTACAAAAGTTGTAGTTTTTTTAATGGGATGTACTGTTTAGCTTAAAATTGCGAAAAAACATTTTTATCCTTAAAAACCACCCGCCCCCTAACGCATTATTTTGGTCCGGACGTGTTTTTCTTACATAGCTATGATGCACTTAACAAAATTATACCATTAGTTTGCTGTAAGGATTTTTTTTAAATTACCATTTCTACTGCTCTTTCGCCTGAGCGAAATTTATTATTTATTATAATAATATTTATTGCAAGCACAAATACTGACAAAGCATTATCACATGCTATTTCCTTTGCAGTTTGGTCCAAAAATTGAAAAATTGTATTTTTTGTGAACTTAACATAAAGGGTGTTACCAATTCAATGCATTAGCATTGCTATCTCGGTAATTATAAGAGATAGAGAGTTGGTTAAATTAACGCAAAGTAACGCTTTTTTATGCTTAACAATATTCCATTTTAAAAAATTAAAAATTTGCAGCCGTTCCGAAATTATCAGGAAAAACGAAATTTTGCGAAACACTTTTATTATTTTTTGGTTTATTAAGGAGACATTTTACATACATTAACATTGCACAGTAAAATAAGGCCAGGAACTAATTATACCGGCCTTATTTTGACATGGGATAAGGACTCCCTTAATAAGTATAGTGCCTGGCTTTATTTATGTCGGTTTTAGGTCGTGCCTTATTTGAACTTCGGAACTGTTTGTGTAAACCGAACGGCTACCGAGCACAAAATAGAAAAGTTATTCAAAGTAAAAATACTTAAAACCTTGCTTCTTCAAATGTATGTATTTAATTGTGTAAAACAAAACCCTACAACACAAAACAATAAAGAAAAACAACTAAAAATGTGTTTCCCTTTTTTAGGTTAATGATTCTGTCAACATGATTTGCAATAACTCTAAATTATGGGTACAAGCACTATTTTAATAAGGCCGGTATTGATAATACCCGAGCTTAATAAGGCAACTGGCAATAATTCTTGATTATTGCCACTATTTCTGTTCTATAAAATGATGTCACTAAACTTAAGATCCGACGTTTCGTCTTTGAGCCACCATCATCAACTTTGTTTTTTTTTAAACGGGGGAATATTTGGTTTTGGGCTTAATAAACTTGTAGTTTAATTCTAAATCCAACGATATACACACTTTACATTTATGCGACGAAACCGAAAAACCATTTTCATATTGTATCTATCTTTCCTTTTTCATTTTGCATCTTACTCTAATAATTCAATAAGGTACCACTCGACCCCACTTTTCATTTAAGATTTTGGGGATGAGTCTCACCCCTGCTAGAGGTTGAGAAAATGTTTCCCCTGAAATAAAAAATTGTGGGTCCGAGCGTTTTCCCTTAAATGACCTGAAGCAACCAAAATTAGCTCTGTTTCGTTTTCAAATGGCCACCTTCTTGTATGTGTCAAAAATACATTAGTTTTTAGTATACAGGATATTCGTAAAGTGTGGTTCTAAACTGCTATGGTACAATTCTCTTATTAAACTAAGAAAAAAGTTCATACAGTAAAATCAAAACAATTTTCAATGCACGTCTACCCCTTGAGAGACGTAGAATGGTGACATGGTTGCCAGTTTGTGATGATAATACAAAAACATTGGTTTGTTTTTTTTTAAATTAATGCAAATTAATCAAAATAACATATTGCTAATAACTTGCAAATAACATTGAATAAAACAAATCAGTACTTGTTTTCTTTTTTATTTATTTAGTGATGAAAAATGCAAATATTGCTAATATTTTGCAATACTAATATGTGACATAATAAAATCAATGTAAATATACTGGTCCGAAAAATTTACAATGCCCTTATTAAATTACTTTTATATGTGTTCAGGGCAACACATTAAAAATGTTTGATTATATTTTGTAACAAACAATTTATTATCGAGTTTAATATAAAAAAAGTTATTCTTACAGCAATACAGAGTAATATAAACGACGTTTTTCTTTTTTATAATGCTAATCAAAATCACAGCAAAAATAAAATATTAATACACGAAAAGACAACAACAAAGCGATAAGCGACAAAACATTTAATTAGAAAGTCGAACGAGCCCAGGCAATGTCGCAAGATAAGACGCAATTCGACCAACCTGACGATAGTAAAATTTGAATTAAATGATTTTTTCGGTGTTAACCGGAAGAAAAAAAATCTGTAACTGGATGCGTTAAATGACGACACAATATGTGTTCAGTATAGTAATTAAAAGGCCAAATTTTATTAATTTTTACCAAAATTTTATTCTGTTAATTTTATGTACTTGAGCATCAGGTACAGCTGATTAATGACGAGCATTAGTCAGAGTCAAAGTCAAAAATCGCTTTATTCATCATAAGACAAAATCTTATTGACAAGCTTCTATAAAAATAAAATATACTTAAAACTATACAGGGTCATATAATAGTAATAATAAATAATAACAATATACTAGCCAAAAAAAACATCAAGAAATAGTAATAAAACACAATAAAATAGTAAAATAGTAAAAAACAGTAGAAAACTAACAAAAACAATACGATATCATAAAAATAGAAAAGACAAACTTACGAATTAAAAAACAAACATAGCCATAAGCTATCCCTTAAAAACTCATCAAATGCCTCTAGTAATAAAATATTTCTTAACATCATTTTTAAGTTGGCTGCTTTATTTAAAACTATACAGGGTCATAAAAAATAGTAATGATAATTAATAACAATATACTACTGCCCAAAAAAGAAAACAGTGAAATAGTAATAAAAACACAGTAAAATAGTAAAAAACAGCAAAAAATTAATAAAAAAATACAATATCATAAAAATAGTAAAAAACGACAAACTTAGGAATTAAAAAACAAACATAGCTATAAGCTATCCCTAAAATACTCATCCAAGGTGTAATATGCCTTTCGCAACAAAATATTTTTTAACATCCTCCTAAACATTTTTAAGTTGGCTGCATTCTTAATCAATGCAGGCAGATGATTGTACATCTTAAGACCTTCATATATTAGAGAGTTCTTGGTGAGAGTAGATTTTGGAATGGGCAAGGATAAGTCATTACTTGTTCTTGTCGCATAATGATGAATCTGCTGATTTTCCCTGCATCTTTTAAAAACAAGAGACACCGTTTCAATAATCAATATGCAAGGTAAAGTTAATAATTTTTGTTGAATAAACAAGGGTCTGCAGTGATCCCTGGACTTCGCACCGCACACATATCGAACAGCTCTCTTCTGTAAAATGAAAACGGAATTAAAATGGGACTGACTACAGAAACCCCAAAATGGAATGCCGTATCTTAAATGTGATTCCATCAGACAGAAATATACATTTCTTGCCATGAAATTGCCTAACTCATTGGATACCACACGAACAGCATAGCAAGCAGATGCCAACTTGGCGGTCAGGTTAAAGATGTGATCACCAAACTTTAATCTATCATCAATCCAGAGGCCAAGAAATTTTGTGGCTGATTTCTTTACTATTTGATAGTCAACATCCGGGGCTGGATCAAATTTAAACGTCAATATATTGGTTTTACTGACGTTAAGACTTAAAAAGTTTGAGTTGCACCATGTCTGTACACTCTCCAAATCCTGTAGGACGACCCGCATCAAATCAGCTGCATCTCTACCCAACCACAAAATAGTAGTGTCATCGGCAAACAAGGTAAATTGGCCACGTATACCAATCGTAGCCAGATCGTTTATATACAGAAGAAAGAGCAAAGGACCCAACACTGAGCCCTGTGGAATTCCATGTTTAATATCAAGCACCCCAGATATACTGTGACAACGTATTTTTCTTTAGCCAAATACGTCGCCTGGGGTGCGTAACTCGGATGGGGTATTGGGCCCTTTAAACTCACTTTAAAAATAAATAAAAAAATATTATATTTTGCATTAAATAAAATTACAATTTTACCAGTATAATATTGTCAACATCCCCCTTTCTTCCCTTAAACTCTTTGGACAATGGGAGCACCCAGTATTTTTTCGAAGTCAGGATTCTACTCCCCGTCTTAAAATTTTGTTCTCTTTAAATATTAAATTTTTCAGTGTTTGTTTTGCGTTTGTAGGCGACTCAGCTTGTTTAATGTTTTTTATTTTATTATTATAAGAGTAACCTAGATAATTGTTTGATTTATACTTTTTAAACCTTGACACCTCACGTATTGTTTTATGTACCAAATTTCCCAATGTTAAGTAACCCAATTAAAATTTAAATTTCCCAAAATGTATATTTTTAAAATTCCCAAAATATATACTTTTTTATACTAGGTGTTCACAATACCATTCCGAGATCTCACCAACTGCTTCCTGCCAGACAAGTAGGAAGAAAACCAATCCAGTGCTATTCCCCTAAAACCATAACAAAAAAGCTTTCGCAGTAGTGTTGCATGATTAACACAGTCGAAAGCCTTAGAAAAGTCGCAGAACACTGCTGCAGCAATATCACCATCATTTATTCCTAAATATAGATGTTTTAAAAAATTAAATATAGCATCGGTTGTATTATTATTATCTTGAAATCCAAACTGGCATCCAAGCAAAATAGAATGACGCCCTATAAAACCAAGCATCCTTACCTTAACTAGCTTCTCAATAATCTTAGACGCGGTTGGAAGACATGAAATTGTTTTAATTTTTCTATATAAACATGGGTCTGCAAATTTTTTGTTCTTGGGATACAGAGTGGTAAACTTTTCAAAAAAACTTTAAAATTTTAAAAACACCTATTTTAGTAAAATTTGTTAGACTGTACTGGGTGCTTAGAAGTTTACTTTCACTACTACTTGCCATTTTTTAATGTCTTTATCAGTATCAATGAACCTTGGTTTTAAGCATGCATGACAAGTTTTTCCAACTTCCAGTTTTACTGGAAGTGACTCGAAATTTTATTATTTTACATATCGTTCTACGTCAAAAATCATTATTTTTAAATTAGGGGTTTATTAAAATTTTAAGATCCGTGTATTTGTCTTATGGTAGGGAAGCCCAAGAGGGGATTTTTGCAGTTACTAAAGCACGTCAGAAATATATACCGGAGAATACCTCGTACCCGATTAAATACCCCCACCAAATATAAGCCCCGTATACAGGGGTGCTCGTAAAAAAACAAAAATAAATCCCACATAAATTGTCGTGCGCGTCAGATTAAGATAGGGTAAGTTAATTACATGCTAAAGAGTGTATATTCCACTAATCTGACAATTTGAAAGTGATGATTTTTTTTATTTTGAAGAAAATAATTCTAGGATGACGAAAAATAAATAATTTAATACGATTTGAACGATTTCCACAAGCCGAAATAGTAAAAACATTTTTTGACATACTTAAAAGTCTAAAGCCGCTTAACGCCCCGATGTAAAGGTATACATTATATACATTTTTTCCTTCTTACCATCTAAGCTTTGCAACCCAATAAGCCTCTATGACGCTCGCTTAACTGCAAATTTAGCATCTTGGGCTCCCCTACTATTATTTGAACTTCCGGCAAACAGCGAACACGACTTGACGTTAGCAGGACATCAACGCGTCAATGTCATATGAAAACACGCCGGTGAAACGCCAGGCGGGACAGCAACGTGACCCTAGGCAAGGATTTAATGTATTACAACGCGTCGATACCGCGCTCGCTGTTTGCCGGAAGCTTTAAAATAATCCTATTATCTAGTAGCATGCTTAGCTAGGCAAACGGTGCTTTTCCTAAGACAACAATACATACAGTATATTAATTAAAAACATGATGACGTTATTGACGAATGAAAGAATGGAATTATATTACAAATAGGTAAATATTTAAAAATTGCTTCCTTTCCTAAATATTTCACCGCACGCCGCCGCTAGTATTAAGAAGGACGCGATGCGACGTGATCCACAGTACCACTGAAATTGTTGGTTGAGCAAAATATATTCGTGATCTTTAAGATTGTTTATACCAAGCTTTAGCCTTTGCATGAAGCTGAGTCAGTTGTTTCTTTGTATGATGGCAGACTATGAGTATGTTTTTGTCAACTAGTAAGTTCCCAATAAGTTGTCGTCTTAAAGACAGCAAATTACGGCTCTTTGATAAATAAAAGAATAAGTAACAATCACCCGTGTTTTACTTACACGTACCATACCTGCTAATAGGTTATGGGCCCAGGCACGGTACGTGATCGCGAGTGATTGTTTATTTGTGGTAACTCAAGACAAATTAAATAAAAACAATGGCCAGTGGCGCATCCGTTTGTGATTAAAAGAAACTTAAAACCGTTTAATGGTGAAAATTATTTAATGTGGAAATTTAGACTATATATGTGAAATAATTAAACAAGAAGGTGCGAGTAAAGTGCTTGAAGAGAATCTACCGACACCACTTACTGAAAAGTAGATTAGGTGGGAGCGTTTTGCAAGAGGAACATTAATTGAGTTTTTAGACGATCTTATACTCTCTCAATTACCCCCAGGTCGTGCGACAGCTCAAGTAATTCTAAGAGAATTTGATGGCCTATATGCCTGTAAAAAGGTGTCTACACAATTATGTGTTCAAGATCGTCTGTTTAACTGCAAATTAAAGCCCGAAAAGTCAGTGAAAAAGCACATGATGGAAATTGAGAAAATGGTACGTGATTTGACTGCATGTAGTATGTAAGTAAGTGAGACCACAAAAGTTTGGTATATACTTAACTTTTTGCCTTCAACTTATGCACCAGTAAAAGCAGTAATTAAAATCATGACACATGAACGACTTACATTAGCATTTGTAATACGGAATGCTATTAGAACATGAAGAATACTTAGTGAGAGAAAATGCTGATACAAGTACCAAAGCTCTTCAATTTCGTACTACTAATTTACATGAAAAATGGAAAAAGAAAGATACATTTTTCAAGCGAAAACCTTTTAAAAATAAACAAAATCAAAAATGTTTTCGTTGTGGCAGGAAAAATAATTTAAAACGGGACTGTTTTTTTTTACAAGCAAAATATAAAAATGCAAGAAAAATACAAAAAGAAAAACAATCAGAAAACAAGTGCTTTATCAGCAGTGGATAACAATTCATTTGCTTTTATAATGTGTAATATTAATTCAAATTATGAGAAAAATGGCTAAGGACGTTTTGTGTTAGATTCTGGTGCAACAAAGCACATTATCAATGATCTTGAACTCTACACAACATGAGCTAATGGAACCAATTCACATTAGTGTGGCGAAAAAGGGAACGGTCATCGAGGCAACCCATGTTGGGAGAATAAAAGTCAACACTACCCTTGGCTTCAGTGGAGAATTAATGAATGTCCTCTACAGCAAGAATGTGCCGGCAAACCTCATCTCAGTGATCTGGAAGAGGCTGAAATGTCAGTGGTATTTACCGAAACTGGCAATGTAGAGGTCAAGAAAGGGGATACGATGTTGATTAAAGGTAAGCGCATACACAACTTGCATATTATAGAAGTAATAATACAAAATGCGTATAATACAGCACGGGCTGCAGGTCACGTGGCTGAAATAAGAATTGAAAAAAATAAAATGTTTTCAGTTATTTTTAAGATTATGTTGCAAAAGGTGAAGCCCATTTTAATTTAAAATTGGTTAATTTAAATTGTAATAACGGTAGAGAATATCTATCTGGCGAAATAAAGGAATTCTGTAAACAAAACGAAATAACATATCATAACGGTGCCATACACTCCCCGACAAAATGGAGTGGCAGAACGAATGAATCGCACATTAACCGAAAAAGCACGTGCAATAGTGCAGGCCTAAATAAATGTTTTTGGGGTAAGGAAATTTTAACGGCAACTTATTTGGTAAGTAGGTGGCCGACAAAAGCCATAAAATTAAACAAGACACCGTGTGAATGTGGCACAGTAGAAAACCAAAATTAGGTAACTTAAAAATATTTGGTTGTACCGCCAATGTGCATAATAAAGCAAAAGGAACTAAATGTGATAGTAAATCATCTAAGGAAATTTTTGTAGGCTATGTGCAAAATGGATATAAAATTTTTGATGTAAAATAGGAAAAAATCATTGTGGCACATGATGTAATTTTTGATGACATTACATATAAAACATAAAGACTAGAACTTGATGAATTGGTAAAAATTGGTAACAAAATAAACTCAACATATACAGAGGCAAATGTACCAACAGGTACAGATAATTTATCAGCAGGGGTGTTGCTGATAGTAAATCTGTAGAAAATATAATTCCTGGTAAAACGGGCATTGAAAGGTGGAAATAAACACTCAATAAAAGAGATGTCCCTGAAAATTGCACTCAAGGTCAAACATTATCTAAAAATGCTGTCCCCGAACAAATAAGTACGAGCTTGAATAATGATTATAAAAGTCCGTCTACCTCAAATAATTATAAAATGAGGAAATTAAATAATACACAGGAAATGAGAAGGAGTGAAAGATTAAAAGATAAACCGATTATATCCTATAAAGAGGATGATTTTGAAATTAATAATTACTTTCTAGGTAATCTAATGTACGAAAACGAAATACCAATATGTGACCAAGACGTAGCTAAAAGTTCATGCAGAATTGAATGGGAAAAAGCCATCGAAGATGAGCTAAAATCATTAAAACCAAATAAAACATGGACGTTAGTACAAAAGCCAAATAATGTAAATATTGTCGACTGTAAATGGCTGTTTACAATAAAAGGCGACAGCCAAGGAAATAAGGTCAAATATAAAGCTCGCTTAGTAGCGCGCGGTTTTACTCAAAGAAAAGTATTAGATTACAGCGAAACGTTTGCACCAGTTGTGCGTATCAGTACTTTTCGATGTATGCTTGCCTTCGCAAATCAATATGAGCTGTTGAAAATGGATGTTAAGATGGCCTATTTAAATGGTACTTTAAACGAAAATATTTATATGAGGGTACCTGACGGAGCTAAAGTTAAAACAAAGAACGTAGTATGTAAATTAAATAAATCTTTGTATGGTTTAAAGCAGTCGGCACGGTGTTGGTTTGATTGTTTAAACATATTAATAGATAAAGGATATCTGCAGATAATTGTTTATACTTCTTAAATAAAGGTGATTTAAATAAAAATATGTATGTTCTTTTATATGTAGGCTATTTAGTCATTTAGTTATCGTAACTCAAGATATAAATTCAATTTATAATTTTAAAAGATTTTTAATAAAACAATTTGCTATGGTCGATTTAAAAGAAATAAATTATTTCTTAGGCATAAGAATAAATAGAAAAAAATTTGATATTTCACTTGATCAGACTACATATTTAAAACCTGTTTTAAATAAATTTAATATAAATGGAATGGAATGGAATCCTGATAAAACACCGTTGCCTGTAAAATTAAACTATTCAGCATTAAATTTAGAAGAACCGTATGATGCACCCTGTCG
Source organism: Listronotus bonariensis (assembly GCA_014170235.1). NCBI lineage: Eukaryota > Metazoa > Arthropoda > Insecta > Coleoptera > Curculionidae > Listronotus > Listronotus bonariensis. Next base: position 760 of record JACEGR010005014.1, on the reverse strand, counting down.
AAATTTAATTGGCTGTTTAATGTACGCAATGCTATGCACACGCCCGGACTTATGTACCGCGGTAAATCTGTTAAGTAGGTACTAAACTAAATGTTATAAAGAACTATGGTTGTGCCTTAAACGAGTATTAAGATATATAAAAGGAACGATTAATATGAAATCGGTATATAAACGAAATATAAATTACGAACATGTATTAATAGACTATGTTGATGCCGATTGGGGAAATAATAGATCGCCGTAGTACAGCAGGCTGTAACATGGATTACACGGCGACAAAATTCAGTTGCTGCATCATCAACAGAGGCTAAATACATGGCTGTTTTTGAAACCATAAAGAAAGCATTATGGTTGAGATCATTGGTAAGTGGTAATAATGTCAATATATTTAAACCAATAATTTAATATGAAGACAATCAAAGTTGTATTGCAATGGCAAATAACCCACTTAATCACAAACGTTCTAAACATATTGATATTAAGTACCATTTTACACGTGAACAAGTAGAAAACAAGATTGTCTCTTTAAAATATTTGCCCACGGGAGAACAAGAAGCTGATCTGCTGACAAAGTCATTGCCACCACAATAGTTTGCCGACCTAAGAAAAATATTGGGGTTACAAGACCAAAATGACTAAACTTAAAATAATAATTTAGTAGCTTATTTCAAAATTAGTTATAAGAATGTTTATTAATTTAAATTGTTCATGATCTGGTTAGGTTTTGTGGGGTTTCCTAACCCATGCAACAAATGTTGGA